>MCJB01005247.1:126879-231476 GCA_002018475.1 Nicotiana obtusifolia
ATATATATATATATATATATATATATATATATATATATATATATATATATATATATATACGTATACACACACACATCGACTAACAGTTAGTCACTCAGTATTGTATAAGGCCAATCCAGCCCAAGGGAAGATCCATCACCAAATATAAATGATTCGAACAAGATCCATGTCCAGGGAAGATCTATCCCTCAATATAATCAACTGCGCTCATTGGGGGTATGCATAGAAACCGGAGGGGATCCTTCAGCCCAAGCACTATAATAAGCCAGATCCAGGCATAAATCAGTAAAAATATGTTGCGGCGTGCAGCCCGATCCATAACTGTCACTCTCAATCCGGCCCTCGGCCTCACTCAGTCATCAATCTCTCCTGTCTCTCTCTCTCTCTCTCTCTCGGGCTCACAGAGTCGTGAAACAAGCCAAAAAATGATGATATGATACGACAATAAATAGCAATAGAGACGGAGATATGATATGCAATGAATAAATATGATTGAGTACGAATTTTCAATGTAATCAATAAGTCAAAAGCAAGGAAACGACCACTATGGGTCGCAACAGTACCAGTAATAGCCTAAACATGATTTCTAGCATGATTGACAGCTCAATTACTTTACCACATGATGAAAATACGGATATCAACAAGATAAATCCACTAAACAGTTTCATGGAATCGACCAGGTCATAATTTGTACGGTGCACGCCCACATACCCGTCACTTGGCATGTGCGTCACCTCAACACCAATCATATAACACATAACTCGGGTTTCGAACCCTCAGGGCCAAGTTTAGAAGTGTTACTTACCTCAATCCTAGCAAATCTCTACTCCAACACACCTTTGCCTCGCGAAACGGTCTCAGAATGCCTCGACTCTAGCCACAAACAATGGGATACAATCAACACGGGCTAAATGAATCAATTCCATAAGAAAATGCTACGTTATTAATCGAAATTCAAAAATAGACTCAAAAGTCGGTCCCCAAGCCCACGTCTCAGAATCCGTTAAAAGTCACAAAATCGGAAAGCCCATTCAACCATGAGTCCATCCATACCATATTTGCCATAATCCACACCAAATCATCACCAAAATTCCCAAATCAAACTCTCTAAATCCTAGCCTCAAACTCCCAATTTACACCTTAAATAGACACTAACTATGTGGAAAAATCAGTGGGAAAGCAAGATTATTGATCAAAATTAGCACAAAGGACTTACCTCAAGAAACACCTCGAAAATCCTCTCAAGAATCACCAAAACCCGAGCATAAAACGTTTGAAATGAAGCCAAATTGCGAACCCTTGTTTTTAAATGTTCTGTCCAGCACTTCCGCTTCTGCGGCTACTTAATCGCATCTGCAGCGTCGCAGAAGCGACAATCCACCCGCTTCTTCGGTGAACCACTGGAGTTGGGCCTTCGCTTTTGCGGTCCTTTCCCCCGCATCTGCACAACCGCAGGTGTGGAATTCCCCCTCGGACCTGCGCACCTTCTGCAAAAACTCCTCGTACTGCGACAACCTGCACACTCCCCTCCAAATTCGCACCTGCGCAACTCAACCCGCATATGCGAGCTCGCACCTGCGATCAAAGCTCCGCCGGTGTGGTTACACCAGCAGACTCTAGCTTCAGCAACCTCTCAAATTCAACTTTTGATCCGTTAACCATCCGGAATAAACCCGAGGCCCTTCGGACCTCTATCAAACATACCAACAAGTCCTAAAACCTCGTACAAACTTAGTCGAGCCCTCAAATCACCTTAAACAACATCGAAAATATGAATTGTGTCCCAAGTCAAGCCTAATGAAACTAAGAAAATTCAACTTCTACAAACGACGCTGAAACCTATCAAATCACGTCCGACTGACCTAAATTTTGCACACAATTCACATTTGACATTTCGGACCTATTATAACTTTTTGAATTAGAATCCGACCCCGATATCAAAAAGTTCACTCCTAATCAAACTTTCCGAAAAATTCAATGTTCGCCATTTCAAGCCTAATTCCACTACAGACCTTCAAATCACAATCCGGACACGCTCCTAAATCCAAAATCACCCAACGGAGCTAACGGAACCATTAAAACTCCATTCCGGAGTCGCTCACTCATAAGTCAACTTACGGTCAACCATTTCAACTTCAAACTTGAGATTAAGTGTCTCATTTCATTATGCAATCCCTCCGGACCCGAACCGACTACCCCGGCAAATCACTTACCAGCTATAAAGTACAAAATGAGCAGTAAATGGAGGAACGGGGCTACAACTTTCAAAACGACCGGTCGGGTCGTTACAAACAGCTATCATTTTTTCTTTATTGCTAAAGGACTACTAGTCGTAACATACATGTGTACTAGTACTTATGGGTATTCATGGTTCGATTTGGATCTGTTTTTCTCCAAAAAAACTAAATTATTTAAGTTGATTTTTAAAATATCATAATCAAACCAAACCAAATAAGTTTTTTTTTATTGGTTTGGTTTTTGCCCGTTTTTTCTTATATATGAGACATACACAGCTAAGTACATATTCCGACAACTATATTCTAACATAGCACTATCAAACCGATTACTCTATGAGGAAATATGTCCTTTATCAAAATATTTTAATGATAATTAAATTAGATAGTGATGAATAATTTAAGAAATTAATTAAAGAAAAGTTATTTTTAACATGAAATTGATTCTTGAACTTAGCAAAATTAAATTATCAATCAAATTAGAATGTGAACGCAAAAACTACATTTACTATATAAGCAATTACTAGAATATAATCTAAGAGTGCAAACAGTTAATGCGTACCATTAAATCTTTAAAAATTTATATAAAATTATACATATATGTATGCAAAAATAAGTTTAAAATTAGATGTTTTTATAGATGATTTTTCTGTTATTTTTTCTTAAAACCAAAACCAAACCAAATCTTATCAATTTTTTAAAATTCAAAATCAAAAACCAAATCAAAACTAAAATATTATCAGTTTTTTATCGGTTTAGTTCAATTTTCTATTTGGTTTGATTTTTCCATTTTCCATGAACACCCTACTAGTACTAGTAAAGAGACTATTATAGTTCTTGTATGCTGACCTTTACTCATACTATTAAAGGAATTGCTATTTCTTTTGTATTGCGATATTGAATAGGAAAAACGAGACTGAATGTAAAAGTGATGGATATAAGTAGAAAGTAATAAGTTTCCGATGATGGACTGCAATTATCAAACGATCACACCAAGTGTAAGTATCATATGTTTGAATTGCTGCCACTTAATTGGATCCTTCTACTTTTAACTACTCTCCCATTAGTTGTGGGAAAAGAAAAACATTGACAAATAAAATGCATCAGAATTACTTTTCTTGCTATTAAATAAGCTTTGGTTCTTGTTGTTAGATTTAATCTTTAATAGATTCTTAATGTAGTCCAATATAAGGTAATTAATTAAACATTTTATTTTCCAATTATATAATGAATCAGATAAGGAAACAATTTATTATGTGTCCCTAGGACAACTATATATATTTTACTGAGAAGTCCATAGAATTAAGGTTTGTGCTGAGAGTCCCTAGCATAGCTACCCTTGACATCCATCGGTATGACATCCCTTAGATAGGCGTAGGCTAGAAGCATCTCACTAAAAGTACAACGGCTAAAGATACACTTCTAATTCTTATTCTTTTGTGATAGATAATTTATTTTCAATAGTTATTATTTGATCTCACTCAAGCATGTTCTGAACTCAATCAAGATTTCAACTGCTGACCCCATTCGTTACTTCTGTGAACGTGTACTTTTGCAAAAGTTTTGTTTTCAATCCTCACTGACCCTTGCTTGGATTCTCATCGCACATTATCTAAGGAAAGAAATAATTCCCTTTCGACCTTGTGTGGTGGGCTGGCATACTTCTAGGTTTGATGTTTGTACAATCTAGTGAAATTAAAACGGAAATTTTACCTCCTATAGCACCCTATTACATCATATTTATTATAAACTAAAATAATTTCAAAATATTATTACTTATAGCTATTTTTTCTATTTTATAGTAAAATAAGTATTTATTTTATACTCTACCATTGAGGCATGAAATACGCCAATTATGTTCTTTCTCTCTCTCTTCCTTCTTTCTCTATCAGCAAGATTCTCAATCCTCTCTATTCTCCCTTAAATCAGCAGAATCATCGGCGTCATCCGGAGATTCGATATCTCCGGTGACTCGGAAAAGTAGGTGGCGGCAGCTGCGGTGGAAGAGTGGTGATTTTGGATCGGAGATATTTGGGTAGTAAGGAGCACATGCTGCTGCAATATGTTTTGGCTTTGTCTCGGGAATATTCAAATTAAAATGTTGTAAGCTATGTATATTATTAATAATTTTACCAGAAGGAGCATTACTCTATTCAACATATATTTAAGAGTCATGGCTATGCCGGAGAAGATTTAAGGGCCGGGTTTTTGTTTGTCTCTATTTTAGTTTTAATATAATGTATATAGTATTTTGCTTGGCCGGAACATTTCATCTCCAACGAAGTTTTTTCTCTTCTTTGCTACTTAGTCACATACAATGATACAAATACATTGTATTCTATACAAATACATTCAAGTACATTGTATTTTTGTATAAGTACATTATTTTTTCGCATGTATTTATGTATTCCGAAGGTCTGTATTTTTTGAATACAGCTGAATATAATGTGTTTTGTGATTTTTTGTTGTTTGAATACAATTGAATTGAATACGGTGAATTGAATACAATATATAATAGTAAATAATCAATATCTGTGAATTGAATATAATGTATACAATTGAATTGATTAGAACGGTATACACCCTATTTCTTGATTACCTCAATGTATTTATAAATACAGTCACGCGAATACATGGAATACAACACAGTAACAACGAAATTTATGTAGAATTAATTTTGTTGAGTTAAATTAGGATTGATATACGCTAATTGATCATCTTTTTGTTATTAAACAGCTGGATTTCCCTATTTTTTAGGTGAATTCCGCTATTGTATTCATGAATACAGTAGCGTGAATACAGTCGCACAGCTGGATTCCCCAATTATTTAGACGAATTTCACTACTATATTCATGAATACAGTAGCGTGAATACAGTCTCTTAACAAAAAAAAATAGTAGCTATAGGAAGTAATTATGTATATGGTAGCTCCGAGAAGTTAATAGCCACTAAACAATAGTGGTTTATGAAAATTCCTCAATTAAAAGGCTCTTTCTTATTTCTAAGGGTAGGTATTAGTAGTTTGAGTTTTTAATCAAACGTGTCCCTTATTTTTGGGTATAGGTCTAACATTGTCCTTAAAATATCACCTAAAGCACTTATTGTCCTTTAACTTTGCAAAACTAAGCAGATATAGTCTCACTAACGGAAAAGACAAACATAAAGCAAAAGAGTAACGGTGCTCTCACGTGAAACCTGCTAAATTTGGTAAATTATAGAATAATTTGGGTGTTTAATAACAAATTTTACTTCACTTTTCTTAATATAGATGAATAAGAAGTAATTAAATAAAATTTCGAAAGTATAAGGAAGAAGAAATCTTATTAATAATAGTCGCTTCCTTCCAAGAAGATAGAACAAGATTCTTCAAAAGGAAGAAGAAATCTTATTAATAATAGTCGCTTCCTTCCAAGAAGATAGAACAAGATTCTTCAAATAATAGAGAATAAAATAAAAATTATTGGCAGTATAATTTTGTGAATTCCTCGATCGTGTTACAAAATATGACAAGGAGTAGGGGTACAATCTGTAACTACTTTGCCCTACTTAATTCTCGTCCATTGCTAATATATATTACATTGATTGTCTGTTACTTGTGCAATCAATAACGATCATGGTAATACTAGCTAATCGCGCATAATTGAGATTATGTCGATTTCCTTCCTTATTCGTGGCTATTAATGAGTCTTCCTTCCTTGTAGTCTTTAATTATGCATCCCACACCTATCTCTTCTTTTTCAGTTACCAGACGTGGTATCTTTGTAAGCAACCCCGTAGGTGTTTTACCCATGCTTCTCCTAACCTTCATTTTTATTTATTGCTATAACTCTCATGACACATGTCAGCACATCATTACTCCACGTGGCGAGTCTATTTTTTCACCAATACAAATAGTCCCCCACTTTCTGAATATTCTCAACTAATTATTCGAGAAGTGATAAGTTTATTTGTGGCAATGTTAGTTCGACGTGACGGTTTATAATGACGCCTTTTTCTTATAAATACTGCATCATACATCTTCTAAAACTTCTTCTACTTTCTTTCATTCCCTCCTTAAGCTTTCTCCAACTTTTCTTTTCTCTTCGTGCTTCTGCTATAATTAACAATGGCTTCCCAATCTTAAAATCCTTCTTCATCCTTTTATCCTCGGAGGGCTATTATAGTAGATGAACCTCCTCCTTTTATAACTCCGGTCTGGAGTAGAAATAGAGGTGGCAGGATTCGTAGCCTAGGATCCATATCGAGCCTAAGTACCACTTCTTTTCATAAAATTTCTTTTACACCTTATTCTTCCAAAGCTAAATCCTCACGCACCCCTAAATCTTCTTCTAAAGTTAGAGATCATAATGAACCATTACCTAAACCTGTAGTTTCTGAGATCGTTCCTCAGGAATTTTCTTTTAGATATGATTGTGAAGCATGGAAGAAAGAAGTTTCTTCCACAGCATCACTTAAACCTGCTGATCATTACCCTCCTTTAGTACGCCGTAAATGTTATTGGAGACCTGACTTCCCAGTCACACCCCCTAATGTCGATGACATAATAACCTCTTATCGTGAAGGTTATTCGTTTGTCTACACTTATCCTTTTACCTTAGGATTCAAACCTCCTATTGACCTAGTGATCATTGAGTACTATTGTTACTTTAACGTTCGCCTCGGGCAAATAGGCCCGATAATGTAGAGGATAGTAGCTTGCCTTTGCTACTTATCGGGTTTAATTTTTGCCCCTTTCTCTTTTCATCATCTCCTGCACGTGTATTCCCCAAAGCTTTTCCATGAGGAAGTTTTCACATTTGCATCAACAAGAAAAAGAGTTTTGGTCAGTCTTGAAGATGACGTGACTGAGGTTGCTATGCTCGGTTCATGGCTGTTCCCACTCGTGCCTTAGTGGGAGATGAAATAATGACCTTTCCCGAGAAGTGGAATTTTGCACGTGAGTATTTCTCTTTGCTTTTTCATTTAGTTATTTTCTCTTTAAAATACTATCTTACTCATATTTCTTGGTTTTCAGAAACCATAAAAGTTTTCGATGACCTTCCCAACTTTCTAGACTAGGGAGATCAAACATCTCCTTGGAAATAAGATGTAACTTCTGGGGTTTCTTTTATAATAAAAAAACCAAGTTCCCCTTCCAATACCTTTGGAGCAAAGATCCTGGAACTTTCTTTTCCAAAAGTTTGGGTGGAAAGTTAAAACCCACAGTATGTTACTTTACTTTACCGTGTATTTTTCACTTTTTCCTTCTATTTTAACATCCTATGTAAATTACAGGATTTGCTATCCGCGGAGTTCGTCCTGCTTCCACTCATGCGGTTAGACTCAATGTCAACAGTGCCCAGGAGCGGATTTTGAGTGTATCCTCTTCAAAGAGGAAGAACAAAGAATCTTGTGCCTCTGATGAAGAGGAAGAGGATGAAGGTTCATTAGTGAAGAAGCCTAGAGTCAGGATACACGTTGCCTTGGTGAATTCAACGCTCCTCATAACTAGCCCTCAGACTCCGTTCCTTCACCTGTTGGACGAGTCTGAAGATGTTCCTCTAGAAATTTTAGAGGATGATAATGCTAATCCCACCTTGATCTACCCTTCAAATCCTCTTGAGAAGCTTTTTGCTCAAGGATTTGAGGGTGAAAAAGAAGAGTTTGGCTACGTTTTTTAAAAGCCACCCCTTGCAACCCTTCCAATGAGCCCCATTACTCCTGCCGCTGCTCCTACTGTTACCCCTGCTGCTACTCCTGCTGCTGTTCTTCGTGATGAAGCTGGACCTTCCAGTGGAAGAGGTATGAAGCAGGTCATGATTGAAGTCCCTGAGGGCATGAACTTATTGAGAAATCCAACCAAGCTACTGTTTGATTAAAACTGTTAATTAAACCCCTTGAAATGGAGAAACTTGAATCCCAAAATGGAGAAACTTGAATCCCACTCTTCTATCACTCTGATGAATAATGCTATTCATTCTACTCTCAAGGTATATTTTTTTCTCTTATCTCTTTCACTTCTTCTTTCTTTAAGTTTACAGTGCTTTGCCCTTGCCCTTTGCAAATCAACTTAACAGGTATGGAGCTGATGAAGAGAGTGGCTTGGACTGAACAACAAGTCATAGAGTTGAGCATAGAAGTTGATAACTGGAAGGAGCAATTTGATAGCCTCCAGCTAGAGAAGGATGTTTTGGCTGGTGAAAAAGAGACCTTGGAGCAGCAGCTTAGGATCACTACTGCTGAATTATCACTATTAAAAGCGTCCGCCAATCAAGCTGAAAAGGAAAAGGATAGGACGGAAGCCACTAAGGAGAATCGAATTTGAAAGAACTTCTGAATCAAAAGGAAGTGTACGTTGGAGATCTGGTTCAAGCATTAACTCAAGCCCAAGAAGATCTCTACACCTCTTCCAACAAGGTTAAGTTCCTTGAGACTACCCTTGAACCTTTGAAAGTTTCTTATGAAACTTCCGAGGCTAAAAAAGAAGACTTGAGGGATGAAGTTGAACAATTAGGAAAAGATTACGAGGCTCTCGAGGATAAACTGACTCTGGATGTGAATTGGTCCTTCCTAAACACATATCTTTAAACTTTGACCGAAGTTAGCCAAGAAGGCTTTGACCTTGAAGATGAGATTGCCAAGGCTAAGTATGCAATCAAAACTACTCAGCAACGTCACAGTTTCTCTATGCCCGAGGATAAAATTTTCAAGGGTAATTTAAGCAAAGATGGTTTCGAGGTTGATCCTGCTGATCCCCAGCCTTCATCTTGTCCTCAACTTGATCCTTCCGCCCCTTCTCAAGATACTCCCTAGTTATTTTTAAGCAATGTTTTTTCATATTACTTGGATGTTTTTGGATTTGTTGCTTGGAAATATTTATGAACATGAATATTAATTCTAACTTTCAACATATTTTATTTATGTTTTTATCTTTAATCTTTGAGCTTTTTCTTGCATTATGCCAAGTAGAATGAATGCTTTAATATGCCTTGACTAAATACACATGATCTTATTTGTAAAAGAGGGTCTTTTTATATGAACAACACGAATGAAGATGACGTCTCATTTTCATATTTGTGTAAAAAGAAATATGAAGTAATTGAAGAAGTTTTATTTGAACTTTTGAAAACAAATATTAATATACATCATTTTCATAACTGCTTTCTTTATAGCAGGTTTACAGGTATGGGTACAGTTATTCCGTGACTATATTTGTAGCCTTAACCTAATAGCTCTTGCGAGTTTTCTGTTGAATCTTTAATTTCATGTTGATTCTTCAGTTCCTCACTCCCTATCGAATCTTTGAGCTTGAAAATTCGATTATTCTTTAAGGTTTTTTCGTTGGCCATTGAGCTATGCTTTTGTGGTGTATTTATTCCATATGCATAGTACCCCCAGTGTTTAAGCTATGAAACATGAAAACTTGAACACTGGATCAACTCCCCTCTATGGTACTTTCCCTAAAAAAGGAAATACACACGAGACTAGGAGGTAACATTTTAGATGATGACAGCTTAATCCTTCCCATCAAAATTGTTGCAACCTAGATTGAGAATACTTAAGTATTTCGCGTGTCTTTTGGGTCTAATGTCATCATCTGGTTCGGGTAAGCTTTTTGCCTATCATCTAAAATGGTTAGTAAAGTTAATAAGTAATAAACTTTGAGGTACCTGATTGTGAATACTTAGTCAAAAAGAGTATTTCTTCAAGCGTACCATGTTCCAATTGGAAGGTAACGCTTTCCCGTCCATGGTCTCCAACTCATATCTCCTTTTTCAACAATGCTTCGAACTCGATATGGTCCTTCCTAGTTCGGACTCAATTTCTTTGCATTTTACGTTTGTGTTGATGGAAACACCTTCCTATGTACAAAGTCCCCAATCTTCAAATATCAAAGATTTGCCTTTCTGTTGTAATATCGCTCAATCATTTGCTTTTGTGTTGCCAACCATATCAAGGATGTTTCCCTTTCGTACTTCTGTCAAATTCAAATTTGTACGAAGTTCTTCCTCATTACATACTCATTTATATGTTCGAACCTCAGGCTCAGTTCTCCTATTTCCACTGGAATTAGGGCCTCAATAACATAAACAAGCAAAAATAGAGTTTCTTGACAAGCTCGAAACACACACCTAAATTATGCCCGCTAATCAAGTATAGTATGATATAATATCGTATCCACAGGGATTAGATTCAATCAGTATTCTCATAGTATCTAGCTTGTTTCTATCCAAGATGATCAACGTTTCAGATTTATATTATTTCTAACAAAAATTAACTAAGAATCTAAAGCTATTGACTAATGACAATCGCAACAAGGAACAAGGAAAGAAGGTTATCGATGGGAGAAGACAGGGTTTTGATGGGATAGGTGCAAGAAAATTGCTTGGAGATCTAACTCTAGGTAATTCACTTCTAATGTTTAAGTGAGTCTCTCAAATTCACTCAATTATTCGTTCAAATGTTCGGCAAAAACTCCTCTCTCGATTAAGTCTTAACCTCAGAAGATGAACCAATTTAAGCACGTGAAGATATGCAATAATGCGTAGTGGATTGGTCTTTAGGAAAACCTCTTTCGATTATTCTCCTAGCTAGGTTTAATCAATGATTCAACTAGCCACTTTCAATTACTAATAAGAATTAAAGAACTCAACCAATAAATAATACAATGCAAGGATATGACAAGTTATGCCTCTCTCGATTACATGAACCAGTGAATATAGATGCAATAATTAAATCATCCAAAACGCTTCAATACATAAAACTAGAGTTATAATCCACAAAAAATCATCAATACACCAAATCCATCAAACCCTAAAGAGAACTACTCCCTGGATATGGAGCAATTCATCACAAATAAAGTTAAAGTATAGGAAAACATAAATTCAAACATAAATTCAATCCAAACTCGTGTCTTGAGTGAGGAGGGAATGATTAAATCCTTATGCTCGTGTTCTTCCAACTCCTCCTTAGCCTCCTTAGGTCGAATATGTGTCAAAAATCTAAAAAATACTATTTTTCCATGTATTTATACCAAGTAGGGTCGGGCTGAGATGAAATCACATTTTCCTAGCTGAAATAGGAAAAATACTTTGTAAAAATTGCAGAGGCGTGCCGCATGGGGCGATGCACCATGCGGGGCATTAGTGGGAAAATCCAGAGAGCTGATTTTTTCACTTTGCAGGAATTTTGCACTAGTGCGCCGCTACGCATGGCGCGGGGCGGTAGTGCAAATTGCTCAGAGTAATTTTGTTTTCTCATTTTTTGACATCTAGACTTAGTCGTCGACCCCCAAACGTGATCCCGATTTAATTTCTTGGGCTTTTACTTAGACTTCAAAGCTCCAACTTATTCAAATTAGCTCCAAATTATGTTAATAGCTCGGAATTACTTCCTACAAGGCATAAAATACACAGTAAGTGCAAAAAACTATTGATTAAAGCTCAAACACAAATAAAGTGCAGTAAATTAGAGTACAATAAGCGACTAAAATAAAATTATAGCCTACCATCAACACCCCCATACTTAAGCCATTGCTCGTCCTCGAGCAATCAAACTACACTTCACATAGACACGACCTTTTTAAACAACTCTTATAACTCACCACACCAAGAATAATTAAAATAGATTAAGCACTCTAACGTAACATCCTTGCCTCAAGATTTGACTCAAAAGCACCACAAACTTTTCACACCCTGCTCACTTACTCTAATACAGAGGTCAATGGCATTACCTTTCCTTCATGAATTAAGTACCCTCACACAACAATAGAGAGTAGTTCCACACGTAATAGAATTTAAGAACAATTAGGAACTCAAGCTAGAAAGAATTCACTCACTCTCAGAAACAACATTCATGTGCCGCAAAAGACGTACCATAAGCTTGCCCGTAATGTACTACTCAACTAATCGAGCCCATTCAGTCAAGGATCAAGTAGAACGTTACTTGGTTGTAATGTAGGCCGCAGGATGGGTAGGATATATTTAGATATAAGAGTGACTACACCTCCCTAAGCACTTTAATTATACATTTCATTGTTTAAAATCCCATACTTACGTCAAACCAAAACTCCACCTTCATATCAGTATACATTAACTCCCTACTTCTTTAAGTACAATTACATCAAGAGTCACCACTATAAAAAGAATATTTTGCACACTAATACAACATTTTTTTTCTTTTCTCTTTCAATTCAAGTGGCTCTTACTTTTTCATATAATGCACCTTTCTCCTTATTTCATTAGTTCCACTCAAAAGCCAAACCAACCACCCCACACTTCAACTTTTACAATGTTCATACCAAATTCAAGTGCTCGCGAGAGGTACAAGGTTCAAATAAATGGTCAATTCAAACAAATGGCTAAGGCTTGTAATATGGTTGCCAAAGAAACAGAATTACAGGCTCAAAGGGGTTAACTACGATACATAACAATTAGGTGGGCAAAAACATATATCTGGCTCAACAAAGAAATGCCTAAATCACTTCCAAGATTGAATAAAACTACTATTTCGCTTTGCAAACACACATGGCAAGTTCTAGACATCAAATGCAATGCACAGAATAACACAAAATCTCACACACACATGGCATATAACTCACTCAGGATTGGACTCATCAAGGCACGCTAGTCAAAGCAGTTAAGCAAAGTTAAGATCAAACAATTTAAGGTACTTATACAAGAGTCAAAAACTGAGCATAAGCGTCACACCTAAAGAACTTACACTATTCTCAAGGTATAATAGAGTCAAGAGATACTGCCTTCCATCTAGACCATAGCAGAAGGTTTCCTACTCCTAACAAAAATAAAAACTAACTACACCCGGTTCAAACAAAACCCTTGAAAAAGAACCACGGCACAAAGAAAAACCAAGGGGAATTATTACACGACCTACAAAAGAAATATTTTTGTCTTTTTTCTTCCGACTTTAATCCCTCGAGAAACCTGCTAAAAATCAAAAATTTAAAAATTAAATAAATTTTTTTATGTTTTTGTTTCAAATTTTTCTATCTCTAACTACTAAAATACCAAAAACTAAAACTAATATACATACATAGATACAATAATATCCCCCACCCCAAACTTTAAGTTGTGGCATGTCCCCATAACACACAATGAAAAAGCATAAGGTAAAGGAAACTTCTCTAAATATCTAGTCGGGGTCTGAGTCAAAGTCAGGCTCCATTCCTCGCACCTGAACTAATGCGCACATCCATGCAGACAGCTTCTTCTTAGCATTTTTGGAGTACACCTCACACTTATCTTTCTCACTCCCTGCAACCTTCTCTTTTGAACCCTTCACTTTCCACTCAACACTTGCAACTAGTTTTTCTTTTTGCACCCCATTTTTTACATCCATATTGAAAATCATAGTTTCCACACCCACTATAAGTATGAGTTTTCTCTCATGTCTATCTATATTGCTCTGCGCGCCTAAGAATGGTCTTCCTAGGATGAGGGGGACCTCCTTGTTCTCCTCCATATTCACCACTATAAAATCTACATGAAATACGAATTTATCCACCCGAACTAATACATCTTCTACTATCCCCTCGGGTATTAGAGTTGTTTTGTCCGCCAGCTGCAACGATATTGGTCCAGAACTTATCTCTCCGATCTCTTTCTCCAGTTTCCTGTAAATAGATAGAGCCATTAAGCTAATTGAGGTACCCGAATCACATAAAGAGTTATCAAAATTTATAGTTCCTAATTAGCAAGGTATGGTAAAACTCCCTGGATCTCCACACTTTTGTGGGATTTTATTTTGCAATATCGCGCTGCAATGCTCTGTGAGCTTCACCACTGAGGTCTCCTCGATTTTCCTCTTCTTTGTAAGTATCTCCTTGAAGAATTTGGCATAAGCAAGCATTTGTCAGAGCACTTCTGTGAATGGAAAATTTACATGAACCTGTTTCAGCACATCCAGAATCTCCCAAACTGCTTGTCCAGCATTTCTCTACTTTGCTGTTGAGAGAAGCGTAAAATAGGCATATACTGGCTCTCCTCAAGTTCCTGCCTTCTCAATCTTTCTTCCTTCTTCTTCTTCTCCTCAGTTTTCATCGGGCCTTTCTTCTTTTTATCAACATCATTTTTCAGCTGCTCCCCACTTTCTTTTTCAAGTATCACATCATTTTGGATCGGGGTGGGATCTTTCAACACTTGCCGCTTCTCAAGGTTACAACATTCACTGTTTCTTTGGGATTCTTTGCAGTGTCAGCGGGGAGAGTGGTTGGAACCCTCTCAGATAATATTGTTACAATCTGTTGCTTCTCCAAATTTCAAATTGCTGCCCCATGTATTTCAAATCTTTCATCAGTTTTCACAATGAAGGCCTTCATAAGATCTTCTAAACCAGGCTGATTGGGTTGTTGAGGCTGAAACTGTAGCCTCTACTGTTTCATAAAACTAGGAGCTCCTTGTCCTTGAAATCTAGGGTTGTTTTGTTGCCACGCATTTGCAGTATCCCCAGCTGAACTCCATGAAAATCTGGGGTGCTTCTGACCCATTTCATTAGAGTTATAATTTCCCACAGCATTCACTTCCTCAGTTGATTCTTGACACTTATGAGTAGGGTGTCCTCTTCCACATACATCACAGGTTGCGTGAGTCTCATTTTATATCGAGGCTAAGGTCAGCTTCCGTATTCTTTAGCCATAGCATCAAGCTGTACCTGCATAAATGTTTTAGCATCAAAGTAGTAAACACCAGTCGATCTTCTTCTTTTAGCACTCTCAAAGGGCCACTGATTTGCATCTTCAAATTACTCATTAAGAATTGTAACTATCTCCTCTAGAGTCTTCTTCATCGACGGGCCTCCAGCTGCATTGCTCAATGTTCTACGCGAGGCTGGTGTCAATCCATCCCAAAAGTCCTGGAGTTGCATTCAGAGTTCAATTCTTCTATGTTGACACTTTCGAACAATCTCCTTAAACCTCTCCAATGCTTCAAAAGTAGTTTCCGTATCTTTCTGGCAGAAGTTATGGATTTCTCTTCAAAACTTGTTTGTTTTAGCTGAGGAGAAATATTTATCAAGGAATATTCTTGTCATCTCCTCCCAAGTTTTAATTGATCCCGTGGGCAAGCTTTGAAGCCACTATTCTGGCTGTCGCAGCTGTCGCAGTTGTTTTTCAATTTCTCGCTTGTATGGTAGCACTTCCTTCGCAGAAGTTCGAGTCATGCACCAATCTTAACCTGTAACCTGTAACCTGCGCACAGTCAAAGAACACCAACCGTAAAAAGAGAAAAATAAAATTAAATAAAAAGAAAAAAAATTGCTGAATTAGCACTAAAAACTATTTCAAACACTATTGATTGTCAATCTTCGGCAACGGCGCAAAAATTTGACGAGCTCGAAACACACACATAAATTATGCTCGCTAATCAAATATAGTATAGTATAATATCATATCCACATGGTTGGATTTAAACAGTAATCTCGGAGTTTCTAGCTTGGTTGTGCTATCCAAGATGATCAACTATTGAGATTTATATGATTTCTAACTAAAATTAACTAAGAATCTAAAGCTATTGACTAATGACAATCGCAACAAGGAACAAGCAAAGAAGGTTATCAATGGGAGAAGACAAGGTTTTGATGGGATAGCTGCAAGATAATTATTTGGATCTAACTCTAGGTAATTCACTTCTAATGTTTAAGTGAGTCTCTTGAATTCACTCAATTATTAGTTCAAACATTCAGCAAAAATCCTCTCTCGATTAAGTCTTAACCTCACAAGATGAACCAATTTAAGCACGTGAAGATATGCAAGAATGCGTATTAGATTGATCTTTAGGAAAACCTCTTTCGATTATTCTCTTAACTAGGTTTAATCAATGATTCAACTAACCTCTTTCGATTACTAAGAAGAATTAAAAAACTCAACCAACAATATAATGCAAGGATATCACAAGTTATGCATCTCTCGATCACATGAACAATTGAATATAGATGCAATACTTAAATCATCCAAAACGCTTCAATACATAAAACTAGAGTTATAATCCACAGACAATCATCAATACACCAAATCCATCAAACTCTAAAGAAAACTGCTCATTTTCCTAGTCGAAATAGGAAAATAACTCTATAAAAATTGCACAGGCGCGCCGCATGGGGCGACGCATCATGCGGGGCATTAGTGGGGAAATTCAAAGAACTGATTTTTCACTTTGCAGGAATTTTGCACTAGTGCCCCGCACCCCGCTACGCATGGCACGGAGCGGTAGTGCAATTTTCTCAATGTGATTTTTTTTTCTCATTTTTTGATATCCAGACTTGGTCTTCCACCCCCGAACGTGATCCGACTTAATTTCTTTGGCTTTTACTCAGACTTCAAAGCTCCAACTTATTTAAATTAGCTCCAAATTATCTTAATAGCTCGGAATTACTTCCTGCAAGGCTTAAAACATACAATAAGTGAACAACACTACCAACTAAAGTTCAAACACAAATAAAGTACACTAAATTAGAGTGCAATAAGCAACTAAAATATGTAAATATAGCCTACCATCATTTCTCCCGTGCTTATATTTGTCATTGTTCTGTAAGCCCATAATACCCCAGGTAGCAATTCAAGCCACCTGCCTTTTGATTCTTCCAAACGTTTCTTTATATTGTTGAAAATAATTTTATTTGTTGACTCTGCTTGTCCATTAGCTACGGGGTGATATAGTGCCGAAGTAATGCATTTAATTTTCCATCCTTTGAAAAAATCAGTAACCTTTGTTCCCACGAATTGTGGCCCGTATGATATTCCCCCAAATTTGCTAATGCATTTGCCTCCGCGTTCTGTTCTCTTGGTATTCGAACAACTTTCCATACTCAGAACTGATGCAATAATTCTTGTACCTTTTTCAAATATTATTGCATACGTATTTCTCTAGCTACGTAATTCCCTTGCATTTGATTTACCAAAAGTTGTGAGTCGCTTTTGATTTCAACTTGATAAATACCCATCTCTTTTGCAAGTTCCAAACCTACAATTACCGTCTCATATTCGGCTTCATTATTAGTTATTGGAAAATATTTTATTGCTTGCTAGTAATTTCTCCTGAAGTTGAAATTAAGACAATACTCAAACCTGCTCTTTTTACATTTGAGGATCCATCGGTATATAATGTCCAAGTCCCTAAATTAGATCCGGTAAATATCCTTACCTCATTTTCAGCTTTAAGGAGTAAACTTGTATTGAGATCTACTACGAAATCTGCTAGTACATGTAACTTTATGACAGTTCGAGGCTGATAAACAATATCTCATTCACTAAGTTCTATTGCCCATTTAGCTAATCTTCCTAATAACTCATGTTTGTGTAAAATATTCCTTAATAGAAAAGTAATTACAACAGAAATAGGACGATATTGAAAATAGAATCGTAACTTTATTTGTGCTATTATTAACGCTAATGCTAGTTTTTCTAGATAAGGATATCGTGTCTCGGCGTCTAACAAATACTAACATAGTAAATTGGAGATTGCGTACCTTTTTCTTCTCGCACCAGTACCACGCTTACCGCTATTTCTGATACAACTATGTAGATGAGTAATCTCTCTCCATCCCTTGGCTTTGACAATAGAGGCGGGAGATGCACTTTCAAAATTTTCAAAGCTTGTTGAAACTCACCGGTCCATTCAAATCGAATTTGTTTTTTCATTAATGAGAAGAAGTTAAAACACTTCTCTGAGGATCCAGATAGGAATTTCCCAGAGCTGCTAGTCACCCTATTAATCTTTGCACTTCCTTTTTACTAGCGAGCACATCTGGTATCTCTTCAATTGCTTTAATCTATGCTGGATTTGATTTACTTCCCTTGTTAGAGATAAGAAAAGCTAAAACTTTACCTGAGGCTATGCCAGAGGCACATTTCTCTAGGTTCGACTTCATATTATAATTGCGGAGTATTTCAAAGGTTTCATTCAAATGCCTGAGATCATCTTTTGTTTATGTCAATTTCACTAGCATGTTATCGATATAGACTTTCATGGTTTTCTCTAAATACTTTTAGAACACTTTGGTCACCAACCTCTGGTACATAGCTCCGTCATTCTTCAAACCAAAAAGCATGACTTTGTAGCAGTAAGTCCCCCTATTTCTAATAAAAGAAGTTTATCCCATTTTTATTTGATTATATCCAGAATAAACATCTAGAAAACATAGACGTCCATGACTAGTAGTGGAATCAATTAGTTGATATATATGCAGTAAAGAGAATGAATCTTTGGGGCAATGCTTTATTTAGATTGGTATAATCTACATACACTTGTCATTTTCCATTTTTCTTTGGTAATACAACAGTATTAGCCAACTAGTCAAGGTATTTTACCTCTCGAATTGAACCAATTTTCACAAGTTTTTGCACCTCCTCTTGAATTACCTGATTTTTTAATGCTCCTTGCTTTCGCTTTTTTTTTTTTGCTTCATAAGAGAATGTAATGGATCTTTATTTAACTTATGAGTCATTACCTCCAGTGGGATACTTGTCATATTTGAGTGCGACCAGCCAAAACAATCAGCGTTAGCACGTAAAAATTCAATTAACTTACTTTTCATCTCCGGGCTTAGGTTCGTTCCAACATAGACTTTTCTGTCAGGCCAATGGACGAACAATATAACAACTTCAAGCTCTTCCGTGGTTGTTTTAATAGTTTCGTTCTCCTTTGGATCCTGTATTACGTCGTGTCTCACATCTATATCTGCTTCCTCCTCGTACTTTCAGTTGAGGTAAGAAAAATGTTCTCCTCTGCTAAACACTGTAATTGCTATTTTTCATCTTCGTCCTTGGATGTTCCACTTGCCACAACAACTGTATTAGTTTCTCGTGCCGTCTGTTGATCTGCCATGATCTGACGAATTCCCCATTGTGATGGAAATTTGATAACCTGATGTAATGTTGACGGCACCGCATCCATGTCATGGATCCACGACATTCCTAAAATTATGTTATAAGTCATGTCTGCACCCACCACTTGAAATTTGGTATCTTTCACGAAACCCTCGTCGAATGTTGACAACATAATTTCTCCCTTTATTATTACCCTTGAATTGTTGAATCCAGACAAAGATCGAGCCTTTGATATTACATGATCAGTCGCTTGCATCTTATTCACCACTCTTAATAATATGATATTTATAGAGCTGCCTGATCAATCCAAACTCGCTTGACGTTATTATCATGAACAAGTAAAGATAGTATTAGTGCATCATTATGAGGGATAAACAAGCCATCCGCATCTTCGTCATCAAATGTTATGTTGTCTCCTTCCATTACTTGCCAAATCCGCTTTTCGTGAGTCAATGAGACCTTGGCTGTTCTTTTTGTTTTCGTGTATGTAATTTTGTTGACCTCCTCACCCCGGTTATAACATTTACCGTCCTCTTTGGAGATGGGGTTTTGGTGGTTCTTGCATGCGTTTCATATAATATTGCTTTCCTTTCTCACTAAATGGGTTAGTGAGATAACCTTTTCTCAGTAAATAATCAACCTCTACTTGTAGGAGCCTGCAATATGTTGTTCTGTACCATGACCATTATGGAATTCACACCAGAATTTCTTACTTCTTTTGCTGGGATTTATTCTCATTTCTTTTGGCCATTGCACCTTATAGCCCATACCTCTTAACACGGCTACTAACTCGGATGTGCTGACGTTGAAATTATAATCTCCTATTCTTGATCGAGAATTTTGATTGTTGCTCCTTGTTATATCCCTTGCCTTTTCAAATAGAGAAGAAGAACTTGACTAATTCTACCTTGATCTCTGATCAAACTGCTTGTTCTAATTTTGATCTAAGATCTCGTCCCGCGGGTCCCATGTAAGGTTCCTACCTATTTTTTCGGATCTTCTTTCTGATTCTGAGCGTCTAGGTTCGAACCTTTCCTCCACCTTCGGCTGGGACACCATATCTTCTTCTATTCGCAATTTCGTGTTATACTTGTTATAAACATCATTCTAAGTAGTAGCAAGAAATTCCCATAGGCTTTCCTTTACTCATGTTGTGGCTTCTGAACCTTTCTCATTCAAATTGCTTGCAAATGCCGTTACTTACCAATTATCATATACACGAGGTAATATCATTCTTTCTCACTGGAATCGATCCACGAATTATCTGAGCAATTGCGTACTCTTTTGTTTTACCTTGAAGATATCTTCCATTCTTTTCTCTACTCATTGAGCTCCCGAATGTTCTTTTATGAATGAATCTGCAAGCTTAACAAAAGAGTCAATTGAATATCATGTAAAAGAGATACCATGTCAGTGCCCCTTTCGTAAGAGTTTCATCGAATTTCTTCACCAATACTGATTCGATTTCCTGCTTGGTTAAATCATTGCCCTAGACTCCTGTAGTAAATACAGTGACACAATCTCGTGGATCAGTAGTACCATTATATTTGGGAATATCGGACATTTAGAACTTTTTTAGTATTGGTAACGGTGTTGCACTTGGCTTCCATGGTTGTTGTAAATACTTATCAATATCCACTCGTTTAATCAAGGGCGGTACTCCCGATATCTGTTCTATCCGCTTGTTTTGTTCCTCGAGTTGTTTCTACAAGGTTAGTACTAGATTTTGTAAATTAGAGTTATTTGGCGTACCTGACCCTCTGGCTCCAGAATTATTTGGTATTTCCCCACTTCCAGAGTTTTCAAGCCCTGAATGAGGGGTTTTCATAGTCGTGTTAACTAGTGGTGGAGCCTGAACAATACTCGGCATCCCACTTGTGAAAGCACACAAGCTTCACCAATCTGTTGAGTAATAACTTGCTTCAATTTATCTTGCTCGTTTGACTGTTCGTCAATTTGTTGTCCAGTGTTATGATTAGCAGATCTGGCAGGTGAATTTTCTCGTGAACGTGGTGGAGTATGTGTGGGTGTGTTATGTGGAGTTCCTCCTTGTTATCCATCTCCCACCTGAATAATTTCTTTAGTAGTAGACATAATCCGTTGCTAAAGACAAAATATGGAAAGTGAAAATATTACTAGATTTTTCGGGTAATGGGACCAATTTGTTTAACCAAAAAATAATTTTATGGTCAAAGAAAATAATATAATAATTTGAGTTTCTAATAACCAATTTTACTTCACTTTTTCTAATATAGATGAATAAGAAGTAATGAAAATAAAATATCGAAAGTATAAGGAAAGAAAAACCATTGATAATAGTTGCTTCCTTCCAAGAAGAGAGAACATGATTCTTCAAATAGCAGAGAATAAAATATAAATATTTGATAGTATAATTCTGTGAGTTCCTCGATCGTGTTACAAAATATGGTCTATATAGGAGTATAATGTGTAACTGCTTTGCCCTGCTTAATTCTCGCTTATTACTAATATTTATTATATTGATTGCACGCTACTTGGGTATTAATGAGTCTTCCTTCCTTGTAGCCTTTAATTGTGCATCTCGCGCCTATCTCTTCTTTTCAAGTTGTCATATGCAGTATCCTTGTAAGCAATCCTGTACGTGTTTATACATGCTTCTCCTAACCTTTATTCTTCTTTATTGCTCTAGCTCTCATGTCACATGTCAGCATATCATTAGTTCATGCGGCGAGTCTATTTTTTCACAAATACAATTATTGTAATGAATCAGAAGTTAACAATAAAATCACCTGCAAAAGATAGCTAATCAATTCTTTCTAGCAGTGGCAGTTTCATGATTCTCTTCCCCATCTCAATTAAACACTGCACCATTTGAAGCGCTCGTTATGGATAGCCCTGTGATTTTGAGGCGTTTTCTAGGTGCGTTTCAGTAGTGTGGAACTTGGATCCAGAACATGCCAGGAGTCTACCGTTCACTCACTCTCACACTTGTGCTCAGATAAACATGTCGAATAAAGGAAACATGGGACTTTTCTGGATCTCTATCTCTTCCATTTTCTCTAAGTTAAGATGTCATCTAGTTATCACATTCTGATGATTTTTGAGAGGATATGTGCTATCATTGTTGAGGCCAATCACATGCAGTCTTCATGACAAAGCAAAAAATATGGGATAAATATTAAAAGCATATTCTCGTCAGAGGTGAATTCACGATTTGAAGTTTATGGGTTCGAAAATATAATATGTTTAAGTTACTGAGTTTTAAATTAATAAATTGTATATATTAGATAAAAATTTTAAGACAAATACATAATTTGGACAAAAACTACTGAATTCAGCCGAACTCGTAGATCGCATTCTAGTTCCGCCCTTTCCTCATTAAGTTGGAGACAGAACCATTCGAGAAAGAAACGTGGGACTTTTTTACCGAGGTCCGGCGAGAATCATGTTAGAGCACAGTTACTCTTTTGCTTTCTATTTGTCTCTTACGTTAGTGAGACTATATCTGCTCAGTTTTTGCAAAGTTAAAGAACAATAACTGCTCTAGGTGATATTTTAAGGATAATATTATGTATATACCCAAAGATAAGGGACAATTTTGCAAAGTTAAAGGATAATAGGTGCTTTAAGGAATTTCGTTCTATTATGTAGCATCTTGTGTTGATAAAAAAAAAAAAAAAAAAAAAAAAAAAAGGGAACGGAGTCATGCAACAAATTAGGATTAAGACATTGACTATGTTCAGGGGCAAGTGCACAGATAGTCATTCTTAAGTATGTTAATTAAAAAAATAAAGTTCAGGATACACTGACTAATTGTTAAACAGTAACCCTTTAGAGTGATTACGTGATGTCATTATTTTTACAGTTGATCTCTTTTTGGTATTGGATCACAACTTATGGGTTTAGTTGTATGGGGTCCGATTATTTTAAAATTTGTGAAGGGTCCCCACTGTAGAAATGTCACCTAATAGCCACTTTGCACTTGCAAATTATTAAGTGTTTAGCCACCACTCGAAAAAAAAGTATGGCAGATGTTGCTTTTCTTCCTATCCTGCAATTCGATTTATCAGTTTAAGATTTCAGGATATGATATTCTGAAGTTTAGGTTTTGAATATTTTGAAGTTTAGTTTTTAAATTTAAAGTTTCAGGACATTTATCCTAAAAATGCAACTTTTTAATTCAAAACTCATGATATTGTATTTTTCAATTTAATTTTTCAAGTTTAAATTTCAGAGACAATACGTCCTGAAGTTCAACTTTTCAGTTCAATTTCAGGACACTGTGTCCTGAAATTCAAACTGCATAGTATAATTTTAAACGTGTATATATTTATTCTACAGAATAATTAAAGCCAATATTTTCAAGCTTTTGTTGTGATTAAGGAAGGATGAGTTCAAATGAGTTTTGAGTCTTTGGAATGAGAGAGATAGCAAGAACTTTTATTGATGAAGGTGTATAAGGATAGAGTTTTATCAATTGTTGAATTACTAGTGAAAGAGAATAAGTTCTTTGACTGAAAGTAATATGTGTAGTTAAAAAAGAATTGGGGATGTTGAAGAAAAAGACATAGAAAAGGAGTAGCAATAGAACAAGCGATCGAGAAATAGAAGAAGAGAAGCGAGCTGCTCTTTTTTATGTGACTGGCTAAGCTATAAATATTTTATAAACCCTAATTGAAACTTAAATAGCAACCTAAATAATGGCTATTCGTGCACTTTCCCCGTCCCTTCCAAGTCAGATTTCAAGGTTTTTATTTTGTAGGAGAGAAAGTTTAAATTGAAATGGTTTTTATTGATACAATTACAACAATAATAGCGACTTTATTACGTAATTATACTAACCTGAATAATCATTTGACAAATTTATTCCAGCATTGAACTATTCAAATATCACAAAATGTACTTCATTACTGTATTGAGCTAGGTGAGAATAGCAGGAGTTATAAGACACGGTGTATTTGTCACGACCTAAATCTCCCTTCGTAAGATGTCGTGACGGCACCTAATCTCTAAGATTAGGTAAGCCTAACAGTTGCGGAATAACTGAAATAATAACATAAATAACGGCTAAAGCTTAACAACATCAGTGTGTGTGTGTGTGTGTATATATATATATATATATATATATATATATATATATATAAAAAACTAGCGCTCGACATATACAAGTAAAACCAACAACTCTGAGTATAACATCTCTCAAAGACCCGATAATCACAAGTCACAAGCTCTAAGGAATTGTTGTAACTGTCTTTATATATCAGTATCTAGGAAAAATAAAGAAGAACAACACAAAAGGATAGAGGGGGGACTCCGAGGTCTACGGACGCTGGCAGATATACCTTGAAGTCTCCGTAACAGCAGCACGACTCTCTACTAATAGCGGGGTTGATAGGAGGTACGTGGGTCTGCACACAAAACATGTGCAGGAGAGTAGCATGAGTATACCACAACGGTACCTAGTAAGTGTCGAGCCTAACCTCGGTAGAGTAGTGACGGGATCAGGTCAAGGCCCCACTAGAATATAATAATTAAGGCAGAAGAATATAGTGAAAGATTGAGAATTTTACGATGAGAAATACAGAAGAGGAAATTACACGGCAAATAGGGATAAACGACAGGGGCGCTCCCGAGGTACCATCTCGTAGTCCCAAAAGTAAATACTCAACAAGGGATCTCCCGAGGTACCGCCTCATAGTTCCAAAAGTAAATATGCAGCGGGGATCTCCCGAAGTACTGCCTCGTAGTCCCAAAAGTAAATATGCAACAGGGGATCTCCCGAGGTACCGCCTCATAGTCCCAAAAGTAAATATGCAACGGGGATCTCCCGAGATACCGCCTCGTAGTCCCAAAAGTAAATACACAGCTCGTAACCGATGGAAACAACAATAATAGCAAGAAATCCTACGGTTTAAGACTAATACAAATCAAGGAAAAACAGGAATTCAACTAAGCATGCTGCACAGATTTCAGATAAGCATACGTAGACATACGATATTAGGCTAAACAGGATAACTACACATGCTGGGATGACTCATTTAAGATATAACAGGTTACTGTTCAGTAAAAACCAGATTTTTCAACAATTAGCCCGTATACGCACTCGTCACCTAGCGTGATATCACAGAATTATCACAATACTACCAAATCCTAAGGGGATTTCCCCAAACAAGGTTAGGCAAGCCACTTACCTCGAACCAAGCTCAGCCAATCAGTAAGAATGCCTTTTCCTCGACTTTCCGACTTCGGATGGCCCAAATCTAGCCAAAAGCAATTACATACTATAAATACAACTATAATAAACAAATCTAATTAATAAAATCAAGAATTTAACAAGAATTTAGAAAATCGCACCAAAAGTCGACCCCGGCCCACGTTTTGGAATTGGGTAAAAGTCATAAAATACGAACACCCATTCAATCAGGAGTCCACCCATACCAAAATTACTCAAATCCGATATTAAAATCTCAATCAAAATCCCAAAATTCGGTTGAAGAACTTTCCAACTTTTTCCTCAAAATTCTCAACCCAAATCCCTAATTAAATGATAAAATTAACGATAGACTAGTGGGATATAACCAAAAAAAAAAATGAGTTAAAAATTATTATCCAATCGTTGCTTCTGAAAAGCCCTCAAATCTCGCCTTAATCTGAGCTCTCTATCTCAAGTTATGATGAAAAATGGCAAACCCTTGATTTTGAAATGTTTATATCTACCCAAGTAAATCCTTCTTCGCGAACGTGGAAATTGCCTCGCGTTCGCAAAGCACAAAAGGCTACTGGCCAAAAATCTTCGACGCAATCACGAGGGCACTCTCGCGAACGTGGAGCTTTACTTGCCAGACCTTACGCGAACGCGACCTCTACTATGCGAACGCGTAGAACAAATGCTTTGGGGTCCCAGCTCCCTCTACTTCCTCTACCCGAACGCGATACCTGAACGCGTTCGCGATGCACCACTGCCCAAACCTCCGCGAACGCAGCTTCCACTTCGCGAACGCGAAGTACAAATCCTCACCTGCCACCAGCTCCCCTTCGCGAACGCGAAACTCCCCTCGCGAACGCGAAGAAGGAAACCAGCAACTGAAACATCTGATTTTCTGCAATTCCAACAAGTCCAACTCTAGTGTGTTAATCACCCGAAATTCACCCGAGGCCCCCGGGACCTCAACCAAACATATCAATAAGGCCTAAAACATCATACGAAGTTAGTCGAGCCTTCAAATCACATGAAACAACGCAAAAAACACGAATTGCACTCCTATTCAAACTTAATGAACTTCAAAACTTCAAACTTCTATAACTGATGCCGAACCCTATCAAATCACGTCCGATTGACCTCAAATTTTGTACACAAGTCATACTTGACATTGCGAACCTACTCCAACTTCCAAAATTGGAATATAACCCCAATATCAAAAAGTTCACTTCCAGTCAAACTTCCCAAAAATTTAACTTTCGCCATTTCAAGCCTAGTTCAGCTAGGGATTTCCAAATCACAATCCAGAAATGCTCCTAAGTCCAAAAAAATCCAAGGGAGTTAACGGAACCGACGAAACTCCATTCCAGAGTCATTTTTACATGGTTCCAACTACGGTCAAATTCCTAGAACTTAAGCTTCCATTTTAGGGACTAAGTGTCCTATTTCACTCTAAACCAAAAGTAAATCCTCGCGGCAAGTTGCATAAGCATAAAATGATACAGGGGAAACAGTAAATAAGAGATCGGGGCTAATACCCGCAAAACGACCGGTCGGGTCGTTATAGTATTGTTGAGAAAAAATTATACAATACTTAAGGTTGACATAAATATCAAACATGTTGTTCTATGGTAACGACCCAGCTGGTCGTTTGAGCATTTGCATTTCGTTCAGCTGTTTAAAGTCTTGAGTAACTTCATATGATGTATTTATGACCTATGTGAATCATCAGTTTTGGTTTTTAGCTTATCCGGGATTTATTCGGGAGAATGATTCTCAACTAGGAAGCTTTAAGTTGGAAGAGTTGACCAAGTTTGACTTTTGAGTATTTGATCTCGGATCGGAGTTTTGATGATTCTGTTAGATCAAGATGGTGATTATGGACTTGTGCCACGATCCAATTTCTCCTATAGGCCGTGATGGCGCCCAACATTGCCGCTAGGCAAACCAACGGTGAACTAGCCATGTGATTGCTCTTTTTAATAAGTTTCCAAGTAATTAAATTTCATTTATTAAGAAATTAAGGAGTAGAAAATTTTGATGAATAAGCCAAAGGAAACTGAGTGACAATCATAGTAATATAATTACTCCAAAACCATAAAGTCTACTAGTATGTGTGTCAAGACCTGGTGTTACAAGTGTATGAGCAACTAGTAGAATATACAAAACTCTAACTACTGTCCAAAATAAAAGTAGACAGAAAATAAGTGCAAAAGAGAGACTCTAGGTTCTGCAGAACGGCTCAGGAAGCAGCTCACCACTAGGCCTCAGGGTAATGGGGTGCCCGCCGGTATAACTACCAGATGCAATCTGCCTCAAATCCTACCCGGTTAGTGCAGAAGTGTAGCGTGAGTACATAAACAACATGTACCCAGTAAGTATATAGTCTAACCTCGAAGAAGTAGTGACGAGGGGTCGACATCGACACTAACTATGGGTTAACAATAAAAAAAATACAGAAATTCAAAGTAAATAATAATAATAACTCAATAACAAACAGGGAATAAATAATTCTTTCACTAATGGTAAATTCCAAGTCACTTTCTGTCATATATAATTTTAACCTCTCAAACCATAAAATAATATCAAATATAATTAAACTCTGAGTATTGTCACGCACGATTATGCCGAGGTCGTACGTCCCGAAACAGAATGATGTGTACACTGCCGAGGGTCGAGCGACACGAACCATAGATGCATCTATTCTACTACCGAGGCGTTCGACCCACTCTACAAGAAGAGAGGATAATTATAAACATTCGATTTAACAGTTATTACAAGGCTAATACACAAAAAAACACAATTTTATTAACGGTCAAGTATCCCGCCAAAACTCAAGTAAGTGGAAGTCGGTCTTTTACAATTCTCTATTAAGTTCCGATATAATTTAGGCACTTTAACTAACAAATATGGTGCAAACATCATAAGTATTTCATGATTTGAGCCCTAAACTACCCATACATAAACATAATTAGTAGCTATGCAAGGACTCTCGTCAGCTCGTGCGTACGTAACCCCCACAATTAGGAGCAAATAGTAATTTAAATCACCTATGGGGTAAATTCCCTCTTAAAAGGTTAGGCAAGAGACTTACCTTGTCTCAAAGCTCGCTTCCGATCCACAAATATGCTTTAAATCCTCAACTCGGTGCCAAACAACCCGAAATTAGTCAAATGTTGTATAAATTAATTAATACATGTTCAAAAGTTCATAATCTAACTATTAGAGTTATTACCCAACCTCAGTTGGAAGATTCCTAAATTTCATCCCCGGGTCCACGTGCCCGAATTCTAAAAAATTTCAAAGATAATTGTTACCCATAACCTTACGAACTCAAATATATAGTTTTCATCCCATTCCATAATTATTTTAGTGGTTAAATTTTATTTTTATGAAAACCTAAGTTTTTCAACTAAATCCATAATTTTCACAATTTTACATGTTAAAATCTACCCATAATCTATGTATTTAACTTGCATTGGATAGAAATTACTTGCCTCCAATAGCTAGATGAAAATCCCCCACTAAGAGCTCCACAAATCGCCCAAGGAATGCAATAAATGAACCCAAAATGGTCTAAGTCCCGACTTAAATGAAGCTTTTGCCTCCAATGATTTTTGCTTATGCTGAGAAACAGCTGCTTCTGCCGCTCCGCATCTACGGAAACTGCGTCACAGATGCGGATCTCCTTCAGCTGGCCTAAGTTCGCATCTATGGAAAATGTCTTGCTTCTGCGAGCCCGCTCATGCGGCGTACGAGCCGTGCCTGCGACCTTGCCCGCCTCTGCTGACCACTGACCGCCTTTGCGGTCGCGCATCTGCGTCCCCCATGTCCGCATCTGCGGACTCAGCCCATGCAACCCAAATGCGCACCTGCAACCAACGAGCCACTTCCGCGGTGCCGCACCTGCGGCTAACCCTTCGGGGGTGCGAACGTACCAGAAGCCCTGATGCTTCAGCAGCTTCTCCAAGTCCAAACATGGTCTGCGCATCGTCCAATTAACACTCGAGGCCCCCGGGGCCTCACCCAAACACCCCCAAAAAGTTTGATAACAAAAAACGGACTCGCTCGTACCCTTGGAACGCGGAAAACAACATTAAACTAAGAATCACATAAAATGGAATCGCTTGCACCCTTGGAACGCGGAAAACAACATTAAAACTAAGAATCACACTCCAAACCAAATCAAATCAACTTATGAACTTCAAGTTCTTCCAATTTTCTCTGAACGTGCCGAATCATACTTAATCTACTCAGAATGACACCAAATTTTGCGTGCAAGTCCTAGTCACCATACGGAACTATTCCCAGGCTTGGAATCCCAAACGAACCTCAATATCACCAAAACCTACTCCAAACCAAGTTTAAAGAACTTTAAAACCTTCAATAAACCAACTTTCAACTCTAGGCACCGAAACGCTCTCGGATCATCCAAAACCCGATGCAAATGTACGCCCAAGTCCAAAATCATCATACGAACATATTTTGACCGTCAAATCCCGTTACCAAGGTCGTTTACTAGAAATGTTGACCCAAGTCAAACTTGGCCCTTTAAAGCCAATACTAAGGAACTAAGTGTTTCGATTTCAACCCTAACCCTTTCAAATCCCGAACTAACCATCCCTGCAAGTCATAAAACAGTAAAGCACATACGGGAGTCTTATTTAGGGGAACGAGGTCTAAAAAGCCAAATGACCGGTCTTGTCATTACAACTTGGGCGTATGCCAGATTCGTATTTGAATGTTTGTTAGAAGGTTTCGGTACTATTTGGAGAAAGTTAGCAATTTGAAAGTTTGGAATATTCATAAGTTTGACCAGGAGTTGGCATTGATGATATCAGGTTTGGATTATGGTTCCGGGAATTGGAATAACTTTGTTATGTCATTTGGGACTTATGTGCAAAATTTGAGGTCATTCCCAGTTGATTTGCTATGGTTCGGCACGAGTTTTGGTAGTTGAAAGTTCAAAAGTTCTTTAAATTTGACTTGAGGTACTGTTGACGGCAAAATTTTGACCCTCCCTTTTAAAATTAATTTATTTATACTTAATAATTTGCAATAAATATTTTCTAAGTATTTTTCAGTAATGAATACCTATTTCTAAAAATTAGTTCATTATTAGTTTTTGAAATTAATCACTTGGTTTTAGTATTATATAATTACAAATATATTTACTATTTTAGAATTATTGAAATAAGCTCTATGCGTAAGTTCTATAATTAATTCAATAAATTACTTATTAAAATAATTAATTAATTTACTATTTCAATAACACAAAATTAATGTCCTAGTGAAGTATTTTTACTAATAATAAATTAATTACAATAACTAGTAGTATTTAACAATTATAATTTCTACTAATTTTTTTTTAAAATAATTAAGTTTATTTAAATTAATTTTAAAAGGGTAAAAGACTAAAAGGCTACGATTGCAATTCTCTTATTAATTACAAAGTGGCTACCGTTTAAATAATTTTTAGCCCAAATACAAGGCCCAATCTGAAATGACCCAATCCAAACACAATCCTTATTTTTCATCTTGGTGATCAGTGACACCCCCTCTTAACCAATGAGAGCGTGCCACGTCACTCACTTCTTTCACTCACAGAACAAACACAAAGTCATCCGGGCTGTTCATTTTTCGATCAACGGCCCACGATTTTCACTCCATTTTCTCTTTAATTATTAAACACTCAGATCATTTAATCCTAACCTTTGGATTACAGGAATCCAACGGATATCGAAATTCCGCCCCAAAAATCTTTAATCCCTGATTTATCAGGGCCGTTGAATCAACGATCCAACAGCCCAGGTTAGATCTCCCAACTTTAACCTAGAGACCAACCAAACTCCCCTCCCTCCTAAACCCAAATCATTTCGCTCAAATGCCCAGCCGCCTCATTTCCCTTTTCTCTCTTTTTTCTCTCGTCTCTCGGCCTCCATCAATCAATAAAACCTTGCACAAATCCGTGCAAGGTCAATAAATCAACCACAAAATCACCCTTTCTTGCTTCCCTAGCCAGAATCCCGTTGTTATTTCCCCTTTTATTCACTGAATCTGTAGCACCAGAGTTCAATCTCTCAAACTCGAAACACCATTCCGTATTTGGCTTTCAAATCAAACTCAAAGATCGCGTTTTGTCTTTGGTTTATGATGAAGGTTGTTTTCTTTTATTTTTCATTGATAGATAATCAAAACCCCAAATTCGAAAACCCTAGACCAAATCGTGCAAGGGTCAAATCTCTGAAATCTCCTCTGTTTTGTTAAATCTATGGCATGCATGGGCATATCTCAGAGCTTAATCATGGTTATTCGAGGTCCAGAGGTCAAATGTAGTGACCTCTGGACATTGAAGCTTTATCCAATGGTCCTTGCCTTCAACAATCGACTTCTCTCCTCTCAGGTAAAAATCTTTATTGATTTTCCCTTTGTTCACTTTCAATTTCACTCAGTCATGCTCACATCATCTAGTAATCGTCATTTCCACTATCCGATTTTGAATCCTCTATAATTTTAGAGCCTTCAATAGTCACTAATTCTTTAATTCTCTCACCTAACAAGACCAACACACAACAAAATTACGAACCAATCACCTAATACTGAGAAAAAACATACACACAAAACTGAGAAGTGTAGGATTCCAAGCCTTAGGTTCTTACTGTTTTTCCTTTCTTTCAGCTGCGTATTGTCGCTGGTCTAAGTTTGAGCTTTACTGGGATCTTAAGCAACTGAAAAGAGTTTTTCTTTGGTCTGCTGCTCTCAAAAAGGTCAGCACTTCTCTCATTCTTCTCTTTTGTTCGTTTTATTTGAATACTACAAGCATGCTAGGCTTGGTTTTGATATTACAATTTTTTATGGTGTTTGATATGCTAATACTTGTGCTCTGTTAGTTTAGTTTTCTACATGATTGATTAAACTATATAATCGATTCTTGCTGATCTTGTTTTCCTGAGTTTCCAACAGTCTACATGTTTAATTTATTATATGTTCATGTTCACATGAACCTCATAGCTCTTATTGATATGCAGTAACATTTATCCTTGCTTGTTGCATCTCTGTGGCTTATGAGTTTTTGAAGTTGAACTCATATTCTGATAATTATGATTGAATGAATCTGAAGGTAGTAAGTTTATATCCCCTATCCCTTTAAATCTTGAGTAGAAACTCTAAGTGTTTATACGCCACCTTCCCTGTTTATGCATGTTAGAACATTGCTACTATGTTCTTTCATTTTGTTTAGTTGCTTGTTGCTTCTGTTAACCTAGTCTCTTTTGAATTAAAGCTCTCGTTTCTTTTCCCAATAATCCTATTGTACACATCTGTTAAAGCTATGTCATCTTTCCTCACAATGTGATCATGATTCTATTTCTTTCTCTTTGTTGTAAAGACTGATAATTGGTTAGACGGAACATTAACTATTTTCTTGATTAGGTAACATCCTCAGCAGCATGCTTATTTGGTATCATATCTCTTATCTCTTATCTTCAGGGTTATCATTTATCTTTGAAAAGATGGCATGCATTCTATCTTTTTAAATGTCCTAGTTACTGCTCCAACTAAGTGATACCTTGTAAAAGGGAAGCATGATCATCCCTTTATTCATGTATTAACCTAGACTTAAGTTTGAGTTGAACCTATCCTGATGCAATGTCTTTCCCATATCTATAACTTTTTCTTAATAAAAAATGTGTAAAGTTTCCCCTATTTATGTAAGATCATTACTGTATTTGAAATGTTTAAGTATTTGACTAAATACTGCACGTTCTTAGTTTCTGATTATATATCCTATCCAGAACTGCCTTATTCCTTGCTCTCCTGATAACTTTAAAACCAAATCAAATCCCTAGGCCTCATAAAGATCCTTGTTTATACTATCTGAACTTAATGATTTGTTTGAAGGTAATAAATATCATTAGGAGTATGATGCTTAGGGATTCCCTGTTGTAGTCTATAAATTTGAGGACCTATTGAGAAAATTGATCATGTCATAGATATCTTTGAAACCTCTATATATGCTGAGCTGTTGTTGTATAGATTTACCTTTCCTTGGACTATTGCTTTACTCTAAATTTAGACTCTTGTAACATGTTTGTGATGTTTCTGATGTTCACCTGTATGAGTTTCAGAATCAGAGCTTTAGAGTTCATGTGATATATGTTTGTTTGGTAATTCAATATAGACTATATGTTCTTATATTAGGGGGGGAAATATATATTTTGTGGTAGGTAATGCTATAGCATTCAATTTACATTGGAAGGGCTCTTTGGCGTTTAAACCCATAAGGAAAACATGTTGTTAGTGTTTAAGGGTATTTGGTAGTGGAGTTCGACTCTAGGTTGGGCTGCCTCCTCGGCACAAGCATTGCCCTGGGCCTTGAGTCCCTTGGGATCTTTGAAGTGTCGGGGGATTCAATGGGAGAATCGACCTTGGGTGGAGCTTCCTCCTTAGCCCTTAATTCATTGACGCCTTTAGTTTATTGGAGGTTTAATGTTTAATGACAAAGAAAGGTTTTCAATGTGAATTATTTGCTAAGTAAAACCACCACATTAGTATAATTTCCCACATTATTGACTATTCTTTGTTTCAGTTATTTTTCTATATTCATGTTATGTATATTTGAATATGTTGAGAATGTGGAATATATTTTCTAATGACCTTCTTTGTGCTTTTTTGGCATGTGTACATTTGGGCCCGCTGAATTCCTAAGGAACTCAGGCCCAGACCAGCTTTGCTGCATCTTTGAAGAGTCTAGTCTTGCTATAGCCGCATCTCTCAAATTGCTAGGCCTACCTTATTGAGGCCCAATTATCATAGTCCAGTCATCTCTCCCTACTTCTTTCGTTATTGATTATTTCTATAGCTTAGTTTACTGCCTTTATTATTTTTCGCTTATTGTGTTTGTTGTTTTATCATACTTTGTTTTCATGTATTTAACACTCATATATTAGATTGTGCATTTTACTTTCATGCCCTAGTATTACATGAAACATAGGCAAACCTGAACTAATATATGACTTAAAAGGAAATTGCTAGTAATTAATCTTCGCCCCCTGTTAATTATAACTTTTTCATCTTGCACTCACTTTTCTTAAAAATTTTGAAGCTCAGGTCTTTAATTAGAACGGCAGCCCGCTTTCAAAGAAAAATTAAGAAAGAATCACTGATTTTCACTAACAAGGAATGAAACCATATTTCCATAAAAGGCAGTAACAAACAATCACCCGAACGAATTTTCAAAGACATGCCTTCTTCCGAATTCTAAGAAAAATCAAGGTACATTTGGAATAGTTGTTTTTATGTATATTTTCTAAAATTGTACAAACATTTGTTTCTTCAAAGATAATCACTTTCTTGACTTAATAATTACAAGCCTTAAAATCTAGACCATTTTCAAAACTCTCTTAACTTTCAATAACTCTTTTATAATCCTATATCCCTTCTAAGTCTCATAAGTACTCCCTTTAACATGTAGTAAACCCTGACTTGGTAATAATTAAGTATAGTATAAATAATTGAGCCATTAAAATTAGTCTAAGTCCTATGGAGCTACCTCAGGTAGATTTTAAGGGGTGTCTAACACCTTCCCCTTAGAAGAACAAAAACCCTTACCCATAATCTCACCGGTTCGCAGACCCATAATGAACATAACTTAGTAATGAAATAGGTCCCCTAGTATACCTTTAAATATTAGGTGGCGACTCTCTTTCATCAACAATAGAGAAATCACAAGTTGAATCCCATCTTGACTAGTGCCAAATAGGGTGCAACAACATGGCAACTCCGTTGGAGATAATCACACTTAGGTTTTGACCTTAGCCTCTAAATTTATTTATACCTTGCTTTGATTATAGTCGAAATTGCAATTACATGTGTACCTGCTTTATTTGCTCTTTATAATTATTTGCTCTCTATGATCACCATACTTATTACTTCTACACCTTTGTCTGTTACTGCTTTATATACATTGTCGTCACATTTCTTTCAATCAGTCTTGGCCGTACACTATCACACACTATGGCATGCGAGGGTTGTCTTTACACCCCTCCAAGCCTTCTTTTCAAAAACTCTCTAGTTTCAGAGAATGGCTTTGTCAAGTAAACTGACATAACTTCTCGCAGCCTTTGGTCCAATTCAAAAGTAATAAACACTCTACTCTAGTAAAATAGGTCATACTGCATAAACCTTAGGTGAGTCGGTCCTTGGTACCGACACACAATTAGGAAGCCACCTTATTGTCAATGGGTCATGCACCTAACGACATAATTTCCGTGGAAAGACAAACAAACATGACAAGACACTTAAGAATCTGAAGCAAACACTTACCCAAATATTTTTCTTTTACCCACCTCAGAAAATGGAAATCAACCAAAACATCTCTGAAATTAACATGGTAATGGGAGCAGCACATAAGCTGAAACAGTGGTGGAAAAATATTCGTCGGGAACATGGAAATGAGGTTCGGATGAACCTGGGAGCATTAACTGCATTGATGAACATCTGAGTAGACAGGGTGCTCACTCGCCTCTTGATAGAGTTTTGGGATCCAGCTAAGGTGGTGTTCAAATTTGTCAACTGCGAGCTAGTACCAAAATTGGAAGAAGTCACAAGTTTCACGGAGCTGCCGTTCAACAGAAGAAAGCCAATATAGTCAGTACCTATGCCCGCTTACCGGTTCTTGGATACCTTAGATCTTACCAACAGTAGAAGCCTTATAAGTATCGAGGACAAATGGGTGAGCCTCGATCAGATGTTCAAAAATTTTGGGCACCGTGAAAAGCTACGAATGGTATTCAGGGGAGTTTCAATGTGATCTGGAAACATGGGAGAGTCTCAGGCCTATCACTTTCGTAATGGCACTATTGGGATTACTGGTCTTCCAACAGCGAAGGGGCCGTATCAACATCAACCTGCTATTTGTGGTCCTGGCAACCTTCCGCGGCAATCTTCAAGCTACTCTTGTACCGATGGTGTTAGCCGAGATACTGAGAGCTTTGTCCACATATGCACGAGGGTACGATTTCTTTGAGGGTGCTGTAACCTGCTGCTTCAGATTTGGGCTACTGAACATTTCTTCTAGCGAGAGGCCACTATCAACTACTTTGTGGGTGTCAGCAATATGATCCACAGCCATATTGAAAGAATGAGACACTAGATCTACCCACATGGGCAAGAAGAATGGAGGGAAACACTGAGCAATCTGAAAGGAGAATGGATCAACTGGAAACTCTCTTGGTTAGGTGGAACGACAATCTTGAGGACTACCTAGAAATACTTCATTGAGTTGATCAGACTGGAAGGCATTCAACCATACTCCCCCCTGCGGATCCTCAGATAATTCAAAATGATCCAAGACGTGCCTCTGTGGACAAAGACGACGTTGTATGAGGATGAGTACAATGGCCAGATCCCAATTCTCAGGATAAGAAGACTACAAGAAGAGTGGAATGACCCGGTGACAATGCCTATGGGGCAAAACTCATGGTGTACTCCCGAATATTACTTCTGGATTAACGAAGAAGAAGAACTGGCCTAGCCAAGCAGAGAGGGTATAGCCTGGCTAGAGGAAGCGGTGGTTGCTTTACAGATTTACCATGAGATCTTGTCGTATTATCTTGCAACCAAATCAATGCATTGTCAGGTGGTCCCAGGATCCATTGACCACATGTTGCCACCGGTTGAAGAGGATGATCGGGTAGTGGAGTGAATCCAGATAGAATCCAGCACAAAGCTAGAAGAAGATCCGGAGGAGGAGTCCGAATTCAACAATGATGAGGAGGAGTTTGAGGAAGAGCTGAAGGAGGATTCGGAAAAGGACCTAGAAGAAGAGAAGGACACGGGAAATGACTCAGGGGGTGGTTATTAGAGTTCGTTGATTTCCCTCTTTCCTACTTTGTACCTTTACCCCTAGTTTTCTTTTTTACTTTCCAAAAGGGCGAGTTGTCCAAGCCCATGCAGTTCTATGAAAAAATGATGTAACCCTTATTTCCACTTGTATCAATCCAAATTATCGATGAAAACAAATTGCTTTGGATCTAAATGTGTCAAATCTAAATGTCTGTCAAATATCTGCGAATTAGGCCTATCTCCAACAATTAGAGGTCCCCGCGATTTCTAGGAACGCGCTAGCTGTAATGTATGAATTATCTGCTCTGTGTGATTTCCCGCTCGCATAAATGAAGAAACTGACTCTTGTTCCTTTTCTTTTCTTTCTTCTTGTTTTTCTTTTGCTTTATTATTATCCCCAAAAAGAAAAGAAAGTTTGTTTGTGTCGACCAAAATTAGCGGAACCACCATACAATCTAAGGTCAAAGGGAAAGATGTCAGCCGCAGAAAACCCAACTGAACATGCTCTGGTCATAGCCGACAGCCTAGGGCGATTGGGGTAAAAAGACAACACTAGGAATGATGAACACGTGGCCAGGATGGCCTGGAAATGGAGTCCTTAAGGGAGGAGGTACAACATATTAGAGAACTGGCACACCTAGCCGTGATAACACTTCCTCATCCCCCTCGATTCCCTTCTTTGGATTCACTTCCAGATCACTTTCCTTCCACATCACGCCAAACAACAACACCCCAACTTCAATTTCCACCAGTCAAGTCATACCTCCACTGAAGTCAAACTTCCAGTAACCCCCCCCCCCAACCCACCAAATTCCCTATTCACACTCCTTATGTACCACAATACACTCAGACATTACAGAACCCGCCTATTACCACTAATGCAACTACCCCTCCTCGTGACGGAGTCACTTTCACCACTAACTAGCACATACCTGTGGCACATACCGCCACCCATGAGCGGTATGTTCCCCCTATATATGTCGTTTCTGAACCAGCCTTTACAGCACCTGCCACGGTCAAGGTGCCTTATAAGATTGACCAATACGCCGAGATGGAGAGAGAAGCCAGGCGTAAGGAAGGAGAGTCAGTATCTGAGCAGTTGCAAATGTTGAGAAGGCAAATGAAAAGTCTCCAAGTTGCCCGGGGCAAAGAAAGTTTGGACTATGAGGATTTGTATATTCATCCAGATGTGGATATGTCAGTAGGGTACAAACCCCCAAAGTTCAATATCTTTGGTGGGACAGGGGACCCTCACGCACATTTGAGGGAATATTGTAACAAGCTAGTCGGAGTGGGAAGGAACGAGAAGCTAAGGATGAAATTATTTATAAGAAGTTTAACGAGAGAAGCACTCACCTGGTATACCCGACACGATCCGCGAAATTGGAGAACTTGGCAAGATATGGTGGAGGACTTCATGAATCTTTTTTGATTCAATATAGAGATCACTCTTGATCGGTTCGCACTAGTGAACCTGCAAAAAAAACCATCTGAGTCATCCCAAGAATATGCACGACTGTGGAGGTCGGAGGCCGCCAGGGCACAACCTCTGCTGGATGACAGTGAACTAACTAAGTATTTCATTAGAGCCCAGGAGGGAATATACTTCGAAAAGATGATGGGTCAAAAGTTCCCCGAGCTGGTCAAAATAAGAGATTTCTTAGAAGAAGGCATAAAATCTAGTAAAGTACAATCCATGGCAGCACTGCAAGTCGCCAACATGGCCATCCAATCAGGGTCAATCGGTAGCAGAAAAAAGAAGAAAGAGAAGGTCTCAGCAGTTGTCCCTTGCTACCAACCCAACCCACCTCACGAAGCACCTCTTATTCCCAAACAACCACTCACCTCCACCCATTTACGCTCTAGTCTATTATACCTAGCCATATTACCACCCTCAACCGTTATACAACCCTCCTCGGACCAACAAAAACCAAAACCCACAACGGCCATATGCTCCTGTCCAAACCACTACTCATCAGAACCGACCTGTTTATGCACCACGCCCTCATCCCAACATTGAAGAAAGGGATCCTCGAACTTATACCCCAATTGCTAAGCCTCTGGACCAATTGTTTGAAAGGTTGAGAAGAGCAGGATTGATACACCCAATCGAGGTAAGGGTTTTGCGACTAAGAGATGCCTGTATCATTCTAATGAACCTGGGCACGATATGGAAGACTGTTTCAAGTTGAAATATGAAGTTGAAACCCTATTCAAGAGTGGAGCCATCAGTGCACTCCGGCATCACCTAATGTGAATCGCAACCCAACTGCCGAATCATCGAAACCAGGGAGCTAACATGATCACATTAGACAAAGAATATGACCTTAGGGAACAATTATCACTATAGGGAATGCAGAAGCCGCAAGGATCCTCCCTCAAAAGGCTCAAATCATTACAGTACAACTAAGGCCTATAGTGATGGTTCAGACTTATCCGTAGCAACCTACCGATGCTACTCGAGACGAAGAAGATTAGGAATACAAAATCGTCCCATGGGCATACCAGCAAAAGGGAAAGGCCAAAATGACAGATTCTGCCACAGCCCATGGTATGACTAGGTCTGGCAGATGCTACACCCCCTAAGAAGTCAATCGAGAAAATGCGGGGAAAGAACAAATTCCAAGGAGGAACATAACAAACCCAGAAGCCGCTGTGTTTTGGAAAAGAATGTCAAGCAAAGAGTATTCTATGGAAGAGCAGTTGAAGAAAACTCTAGCACAGATATCTATCATGGATCTATTAATAAGCTCTGACAGACATAAGGATGCCTTGTTGAAATTACTAAGTGAGGTAAGTGCACCAAGCAACACTACTAGCGAGGCATTGGCCGGGACAATTTGGAAAATAGTTGAAACAAACATGATCACTTTTAGAAAAGACGAACTTCCTGTCGAAGGTGCAAGTCGCAACAAGGCTCTTCACATCACTGTCAAATGCAGGGATAAAATGGTGTCCTGAGTGCTGGTTAATGGAGGGTCGGGAGTCAACATTTGCCCACTTTCCACGCTACGAGAGTTGGGAATTCATTTGAGGGAAGTCAATGAAAGCCACGTAGGGGTGAGAGCCTTTGATGGTTCACAAAAGGATGTTATTGGAGAAATCTATCTAGCCTTGCAAATTGGGCCGGTCGATTTTCCGGTATTATTCCAAGTGATGGACATCTCCTCTTCCTACAACTTGCTGCTAGGCAGGCTCTAGATATATATGGCATGAGTCGTGCCGTCTACTTTGCTCCAATGCATAAAATTCGAGTGAGGATTCCAAGAGATCGTGGTTCATGGTGAGTGGGGTCACTCTACCTATTTGCAGTATGTTGTCCCATTCATCGAAGGGCTGGACGATGTTGCCTACCACACTGTGGAAATTATGCAGACTACTGAGATGGAGAAGACTAAACAAAGTTTGGGAATGTAGTCTCCGTATAGATCCAAGATGGCTATGAAGAAGATGATGAAATATGGATACAAGCCAGGAACATGGTTGGGAGCCAAGTCTGATGGAATCACAGAGCCAATTGAACATAATTGGCAGAAAGGAAGGGCTGGCATAGGATATCAGCCTTAAGGGAAAGCTCGCGTCGTTAGCTCAAGAAAAAAGGTTTTTGTGCCAGAGCATGTTGCAAGTCCGAGACAGAGTTCAGCACCCGAAGATGATATCATCGACGGGATGGGAAAGCTGTTCGTGAATATGATTGAAGAATGCTGTGAAGGAACTGACATCAAGACACTAACTATCAGGGATGCCGAACCAGGAGAAGAGCTGCAGAATTGGACCGCCAATCCATCTTTGATTTGCCGGGAGTCTTGGTAGTGTGGAAGCTTCACGTTTGCAAAGAAGAAATTCTGATGTCACAGAACTGAATCGGAAGCTTATTTCTTATAATCTATAAAGAATTTGGAGATGATCAAAAAACGGAAAGTTGTAGCCCTTTGTTTCTAGATTTCAGAAAGTTAGACGGTTTGTCATTTAGAGTTATGTACAAAATGATATAGTTGAAACACTGCAGAATATCTGTGAAGAGTTTGGGAAGGATTAATGGAAATTTATTTATCACGATCGCGAGGAATTGGTTGTGGTCGCATCGGGTAAATCCGTGCTGTAAAATTTTGGAATCGCGATCGCGAGGTTGGTGACCGCGATCACGTAAGTGTACCTCTGGAGCAATGTATAAAGTACTCTATTTTGAAAGTCTTGTTCATTTTATCATATTTTGAGTTTTGGAGCTCGGATTTGGGCGATTTGGGAGGTGATTTTCACTACATGGATTGGGGTAAGTGTTTTCTACTCGGTTTATTATATTTCATGAATCTATCTTCGATTTTGGTATTTAGACTATGAATTTTAAAGAGAATTTGGGGGTTTTTGTCAAAACATTCCTAAAGTGAATTTTTGAGTTTTGAACATGGATTCTGAGTCGGATTTGAGTGAAATTAGTATGGTTGGACTCATAATTGAATGGCTTGTCGAATTTTGTGAGTTTTGTCTTGTTTCGAGGTGGGGCTCGGGTTTGACTTTTTTGTTGACTTTGAGTAAATATCTAAAGATTCAACCTTTATCATTTGGGATTATTTTCTTAGGCATTATTTGATGTTTTTGAGTTACTTTTGGATAGTTTCGAGCCATTCGGAGGTTGATACACACGGGACGGCATTTCTAGAGTATTTTTTGGCTTGCTCGATATTGGATTTGGCTTGTTCGAGGTTAGTAACATATCTATACTTTGATTTGAGGGTATTTTACCCTAGGAACTATGTTATAAGAGATGTATTGGGGTGACGCACATGCTAGCTGACGAGCGTGTGGGCGTGCACCGAGTTAATCATGATTCAAGTTGATTATAAGACTATGACCAAACTTGTTTTGCTGTTATATTTTGTTTTATCCGTGTAACCCCTACTTGTTAGAGTAATTGAACTGTGATTCATGTTAGAAATCATGTTTAGGCTATGTGCTTGTTCGGTTTAGATCTAATGAGGCTTATTTCTGTTATTTTGAGTTTTTTGCTCTAACTGAAACTATATACTCACTCATGATTCTTCATTTGCATATTATATCTCCGTTTATTCATCATTCACTGTTACATCACATGTTATCATTGTTTGGGCTGAGTGGTACGAGACTGTGAGCCCTTGAGACTTGAGAGATTGATGACTGAGGTGGGCTTGAGAGCCATGTTATGAGTGTTATTGTGGACTGGGCTACACGCCACAGCAAGCCATATTGGGTTTACTACTATTATTATTATTGTGGATCGGGCTGCACGCCATAGTAAGCCTTATTGGCTTATTATTATTGTGGATCGGGCTGCACGTTGTAGCAGGCCTTATAGGCTTTTGATTAGCGCTTGGACAGGATCTGCGCCTTTGGAGTCTGACATACCAACAGTGAGCGTAGACACATTGATATATATATACGTGCTTTGTTAAGGGGCTTATGAGCCAGGCACTCGTACAATGCTGAGTGATTTTATTTTTTTGTGTGTGATGAAGTGGGAAATTGAAAGAGACATCTTGAGTATTTTGAGGGTGAGAGTACCTGGGAATATCACAGTGAAAGCATTCATTTGACATGCATGCTTGGAATGTGGGCATAGAGATGCATTTTCCCTCACGCTAGATGAAACTGTGACATTCATGATTTACCATGTACATTTGACATGTATGCATAGAGATGTATATTCCTTATGCTAGACGGTATATGGTAATTGATGACTTGACATGTATATTGACATTTAGGCATAGAGACGTATTTTCCTCATGCTAATTTGTAAACGGAAATTCTTATCAGGTGTTGTGGATTCGAAATACAGTTCTATTGATAAACTCATGTATAGTTGATTTTCAGTTGTAATAGCTAGACTTGAGTGTTATACCTGGAAAGGATATCTATTTTTTCGTAACTGTGAATAAGTTGAGCATAATATCTTTTGAGCTATCACTTTTGCTGCCTTTATTATATTATTATGAGTTAATATTTGCTATTGGTGTGGGGCATTGACCTTCTTCCAAGCTCGTCATTGCTTTCAACATATGGTTTAATTTGTTACTTATTGAGTACATAGCGTCGGTTGTACTTATACTACACTTTTGCAGCTTGCGTGCAGATTTTGGAGTTGATGTTGGTGTGTATGTCGAAAGCTAGCATTGAAGATGTACCTGCGTTCCGATTACAGCTCCCTCTTATTATTGGTAGCTTTAGATTTATAAATCTATTTATGTATATTTCGAACAGATGATGTAGTTATTTCTTACCATTTTGTAAATTCTTAGTCTTAGAAGCTCATGACTTGTACCACCAATCTTTGGGATTTTGTATAGAAAGCTTAGTTATTTTATTTATTGATTCTTGTTATCCTATTTGAGTTGCGTTGTCTATTATTTGGTATATCTAGCGTGTTGGGTTAGGTGCCATTACGACTAGCTAGGTTTTGGGTCGTGACAAGTTGGTATCAGAGGTCTAGGTTCATAGGTTCTATGAGTCATGATCAAGTGTCTAGTAGAGTCTTACGAATTGGTATGATGACGTCCATACCTATCAAGAGGCTACAGGGCATCTAGGATAAACTTCCCATCTTTATTTCCTCATCCTGCGACATTGATTCATCTCGAAGGGTATCTTTTTGAATTTTTCCACTCACTCGTAAGTTACGTGAGCACTCGGTATCAGTTGTGCATCGACGACTTGTGATTCCATGGATGAGGTACGAGATGTATTTTCTGTGTTTTGGTGATGGGCTAGTCTGGAGGACTTAAGGCTGGGTTGGGCATGGTGATTTTAGTTGTGTAAGTATGTGCTTTTGGACTTATATGTCTGGTGGTGTCCCTATGAGTGGGACTGGTGGCTCCGTGAGTGGTTGGATAGCTATATGACGTGTATCATGTGACTGCGGGATGTGTTCGAGTGGCTTTAACGTGATGAGAAGAGTTGCTTGGGATGTGAAACATATTATTGGGCTTGTCTTGATGTGCTGAACGGTCTCGAGATATGTGCGTGTCGAGGGGTCTTTCATGTTGTTTATTTATGGAATGAAGTAGATTCTCATATCTTGTTGATTAGTTCAAACTCAGGAAGATTAAGTGATTGCGTAGTAGGTGTGGCTATGAATTGGTATAGAGAGATGTCAATTTGAGGCTAAGCAAGTGGATTATCAGTTGCGGGGTAATCTACGGATATGTGATCTTTATGATGTTGTGTGGAGAGTTTCTTTCTACTAGTAGGTTATATGTGTTGCAATTTGAGTTTGCATCTGTTGAGAAAGTTGAACTAACTACACGAGGATGAATGCGAGCTTAGCGGATGATTTGAGATATTTTATGATTTGTGATGCATGAGCTCATGAAGGATTTAGTTGAATTTCAGTGCGGGATTATGGTAGTAATATAGTATGGGTATTGTGAGGTATCGACTGTTTTGTTCTATAGTTTTGAGCCAAGTGGGGGAGTCTGCTATCAATGATTTGATTGCATGGTTATATGTTGTACTGGTTTCGGTTTAAGGCATACTTGTGAATCAGTTATGACTTGCAAAAGTTGAGATCAAGGATGACTCGAGTAAGGAAATTTCTGGATACAGGGTATATTACACTTTATGGATATATGAAAATCATGAAATGATTTGAGTTGTTATATATGACGTATGTAGTGCGCATGGAGTAGGAACTTACTCGATTTTGTTAAGGCGGGGTTACCTCTTTGGTTGTTGTTGAGCTAATAGGGCACATGTTGTTCGGCCCGTTTGGGAAGTGCAATTGAGATTTGAGCAGAGTAGATGACTCTCGAGAAGGTTCTAATGGATTCAAGATTTATATTTCAATTGAAAATTTTTCGGGTTTGTATATGGCTAGAATCTGAGATTTGCATTGGATGGTGTTGAGACTTGCGGTATTTCTATATTAATATGGATTCTAGGATTCAGTATCAGAAAGGTAAAACGAAAATCTTTAAATTCACATAAGGCCTCTTCACAGTGGGTTTCTCGATTGTGGTACTTTTGGGGTGCTTAAGAGGGAATACAACGGCTTATGGGCCTTAGGGCGGTGTGGTTTTATGCTAGGATCTCTTGTGGTGAGCTTTGGGTTAAGGGTCGTAATGTGCGGGCAAGAAGAAGTGTTAAATTGAAGGCAATTCGAAAGTAACTCGGAGAAATAGGACAGCTTGGTGGAAGATCGGATTAGAATGGTAATGGGCATAATCGGATCTTTGGGTTTTTATGATGTGGTGAGTCTCTACAGGTTTTTGTGGCAATACTCTTGGGTTTGGCGACCTGCGTGACTTGGTTGAGTTAGAGGGAATTAGTTCTGATGGCTTGGTTATTTGCAAATGGGCTTCATAGAGTTCTCGATGATTTCTACCATGGCGTGAGATGTATATTTTCTACAAGCATGGGGAGTTTGTTATGCGTTATGATTTTCTCCTGAATAGGATCAGGTGGAAGGTTTCTAGCGAATTGAGTATGTAATCTTCCAGTAACTCGTGGTTGATAATGTGGTTCTCGTGTTTTCATATGATGGCATGATAGATGTGGTGCGTCTGTGGGATTGAGATTTGCATTTACAAGGTCACAGTTTAGTTTTGACGTGAAGGTCACGAATTCTTAGACAGCATAGACGGTTCCAAATGTTTAGATAAATGCTAGTAGTACATGGTATTACCTGAGAAGGGCGCACATTTCAGAAGGCGTACTGTGTTTTGACTTACGGATGCTTCATTGGTATTGAGGTACTCGTATGGTTGAGCGACTGCTAGTGTTCAGATTTTGCTTTGTGGCATGAAAGAATTATGGAAGTATTTCTCAGAGAATGATTATGTATGAAGGATGTGTCAGTCATTTGAGTGGTTGAGTTGGGATCGGATATGGTGATTCTGGTATTCTAGGGATTTGGAGACGGGGAGTTCTCAGAAGCAGATTGTTCCTGGGTTGTGAAGTTAGATAGCTAATAACATGTGTTATGGTTAGGTTATTGTGGACTTTTGGGGGGTTATTTATCTAATTATGGATGACGGGCGTGGATTTGGGGGCCCACTGGTTGGCCCAATAAGGATGAGTATTCTACACCGGGTTGGATTTGTTGACTCAACAATGTCATTATTGAGGGGTGTGTCATTCAGTTGGATTTGAGCATGTTCGTGTTCCAATATGTTCTATGTGTTACTCTTCTATGCTACAATGGGTTGTGATCTGTTGGTTATTTGCACACTAAATGCGTTTCTGTTTGGCCTTGCGGCTAAATTCGAGCGAGATCGTTATTAGGGTGTTGAATGGTTGATTGTGCCTTGGTTATGGTCTTTCCGGACTATGGTATATTATGTTATTAGCTTCTCCATAGCTATGGTAATGCACTTTGTGTACTTGATGTCGAATTGCGTATGGTTGTTGATTTTGAGCATTGTGACTTGAGGTATTTCATATGGACTGGTGTTTGGATGGGTCACGCATTGCAGCGGGGTTATGTTAGAATATGATCCTTTGTGCTGGATTCATGTGTCTTGGTTCTACTATGTGTGATGGGTTCATAGCATTGCGTTTACGGTGGTACTTGTTGAGCTTGGGGGCGGTTCTCTTATTTGAGTTATTTTTCATGTTTGGGTGCATTTGAGTTGTTGCTTATTGGTACACCGATTGCATGGTATGTGGCTCTAGGTGTTATAGGTGTGGCATGTCGGTCGAGCAGCTTGTACTGAGTGAGATGAGGTTATTGAATCTGGAATGAGCACTATCCGGATTGAGTAAGGTATGTTCGGAGATGTGATGATGTCTAGTCAGCTTAAATTTGGGCTATGGTTCTTGTTTGGCGAGAGAGTTCCACGACTTGTTGATCTGATGGGTGGTTATGCGTCTCTATGTGTTTCTTTCATCATTGGCGATGTACGAAGGTTTAGAACAGGGTTTTAATTGATATGAGATTTGATACTGTTACCGGGTTTGTTTTTGAGCAGCTACTTTGATAGAGAATTAATGATGCGAGTATGCGAGTTATGTGGTATATCATGTGAATACATCTTGGGTAATGGTTATGGCTTGATACAACTTGTTCAGACTTATACAGTGTGTAGATGCGAGATTCGGGTCGTGTAAAGAATTCCACATGTTGGAAGTTGGGTTCCAAGGTTTATAGGCTAGGGTTGAAGGAAGAATCTTCGAATATGTTGAGTTGACGGACTTATATGGATGGGGGTAACGTGGGATCACCCCGGGTATGTGCATGATAACGTTACACAGTGATTTGATGGCTTTAGAATGACTCATGGCACGTTCGAGGACGAACGTATCTTTAAGTGGGGGAGAATGTAACGATCCCGCCGGTCGTTTTGAGCATTTGCATTCCCTTCAGCTGTTTGAAGTCTTGAGTAGCTTTATATGATGTATTATGACTTGTGTGAATCGAAAGAATGATCCTCAATTAGGAAGCTTCAAGTTGGAAGAGTTGACCAAGTTTGACTTTTGAGTATTTGATCTCGGATTAGAGTTTTGATGGTTCCATTAGATCCGGATGGTGATTATGGACTTGGGCGTATGTCTGGATTTGCATTTGGAAGTTTCTAGAAGGTTTTGGCACTATTTGACTAAAGTTAGCAATTTGAAGGTTTGGAATAATCATAAGTTTGACCGGGAGTTGACCTTGATGATGTCGGGATCGGATTGTGGTTCTGGGAATAGGAATAGCTTCATTATGTCATTTGGGACTTATGTGAAAAATTTGAGGTCATTCCGAGTTGATTTGATATAGTTCAGCACGAGTTTTAAAAGTTGAAAGTTCAAAAGTTCAATAAGTTCGATTTGAGGTACAATTCATGGTTTTGATATTGTTATGCGTGATCTGAGGCTCAAGTAAGTGTGTGTTATGTTATGATATTTGTTGGTAAGTTCGGACGGGGTCCCGAGGGGCTCGGGTGTCTTTCAGATTAATTTTGAAATATTTTTAGGCCATTTTCAACTGCTGGATTTTGGCTATGGGTCCGGGTTTAACTTTTTGGTTAACTTTGAGGTAATGTGTAAAGATTCGACCTTTATCATTTGGGGTTGTTTTCTTAGGCATTATTTAATATTTTGAGTTGTTTTGGGCTAGTTTCGAGCCGTTCGGAGGTTGATATGCGGGGGATAGCATTTCTACAGTATTGTTTGGCATGCTCAGTATTGGATTTGGCTTGTTCGAGGTAAGTAACATATCTAAACTTGGATTTAAGGGTATTTAACCCTAGGAACTATATATAAGAGATGTATTGGCGTGACGCACATGCTAGGCGACGAGCGTGTGGGCGTGCACCGAGGTAATCATGATTCAAGTTGACTATTAGACAATGACCAAACTTGTTTTGCTGTTATACCTTATTCTATCCGTGTAATGCCTACTTGTTAGAGTAATTGAGTTATGATTCATGTTAGAAATCATGTTTAAGCTATGTGCTTATTCGGTTTAGATCTAATGAGGCTATTTCTATTGTTTTGAGTTTCTGCTCTAACTGAAACTATATATTCACTCATGATTCTTCATTTGCATATCATATCTCCGTCTCTATTCATCATTCACTGTTACATCACATGTTATCATTATTTGGGCTGAGTCGTACGAGATTATGAGCTCTTGAGACATTGATGACTGAGGTGGGCTTGAGAGGCGGTTTATGAGTGCTATAGTGGACCGGGCTGTATGCCGCAACAGGCCATATTGGGCTTACTACTATTATTATTATTATGGATCGGGCTGCACACCGCAGTAGGCCTTATTGGCTTATTTATTATTGTGGATCGAGTTGCACACCGTAGCAGGCTTTATAGGCTTTTGATTAGCGCTTTGGAAGGATTTGTTCCTCCGGAGTCTGATATACCAGCAGTAAGCATAAGCACAGTGATATATATACACGAGCTTTGGTGAAGGGCTTATGAGCCAGACACCCGTACAGTGCTGAGTGATTGTGTGCGTGTGTGTGTATGTGTGATGAAGTGGGCATTTGAAACAGACAGCTTGAGTATGTTGAGGGTGAGAGTACTTAGGAATATCACCGTAAAATTATTCATTTGACATGCATGCTTGGCATGTGGGCATAGAGATGCGTTTTTCCTCATGCTAGACGGTACTGTGACATTCATAATTTGACAAGTACATTTGACACGTAGGCATAGAGATGTATATTCCTCATGCTAGACGGTATATGGTAATTGATGACTTGGTATGTATATTGACATGTAGGCATATAGACGTATTTTCCACATGGTAATTGGTAAACGGAAATTCTTATCTGGTGTTGTGAATTGGAGATATAGTTCTATTGATAAACTCATGTTTAGTTGATTTTCAGTTGTAATATCTAGACTTGACTGTTATACCTAGAAAGCATGTCTACTTTTCCGTAATTGTGAATGAGCTGAGCATAATGCCTTTTGAACTATCACTTTTACTACCTCCATTATATTATTATGAGTTAATATTGGCTGTTGGTGTGAGGCACTGACCTTCTTTCGAGACAATGTTCTAATGATTGGTTCTTTTATTAATTAATAAAGAGTAGTTTTAAAATTATAATAAAATTTTAAAGTTATTTTTTGCTTCTATATTTACTTGTGGGAAGAATTATTCCCAACAAGAAAAAAATTCTACTGGTTTTTAAAATTAGTTTTTTTTTTTTCAAACACCTCAAAGCTAAACAATAATCATCGGGTGCCGAGTCAGGGGCGAACCTACGTGGTGTTAAATGGGTTCATATGAAGCCGCTTCGTCGAAAAATTATATTGCAAATATAGGTATATTCAATCTGCCTCTAAAAGAATGCAGCTTCAAATTAAATGTTGACCCTACTTGGAGCAAATAAAATATCTAGCTGACTGGTAAAGTAGATTCAAATCTTCTAAAGCATCTTGAGTTCGAATCGTTTCAATGCTCATATGACATTATACTTTTGGCTTTTAACTATATAAATATTTTTACTTAGAAAAGTTTTTTCTATATATAAGTTCACAGTTTTATTCTTTTTTTTTTTTGGTATATTTAACTTGTTTACTTTTTCTATATACATATAATTTAGGAAAAAGAAAACTAAACAATTTTACTTTTTTGCTATAATCTTAAATCTAATAAGATATAGAACTAAAAAATACACCCCACCCCCTCCCCCCCTCCCCGAAAAACTCAACTTTAGAGATCCACTACTTTAAAATACAATAATGTATTTTTATTATTTTCTTCAATTAATAAAATTTTATTTTATTAACTTGTTAGACATTCATTTCTTTATATACACCTGTAAGGATTGTGGGGGTGTATGTCTCGAGTTCGAATCCTTGATATGGAGTAGGTAGAAAGTTCTTTACCCCTTCCCTCTAGAAAGGAAAATTTTTCGACGCGAATCCGGATTAGTCGATCCAAAAAGTGAGTGTTGGTCACCGAATCTTCATATATTGAATCCACCTGGTAAAAATTCTAGGTCCGCCACTAATTATAGTTGAAGTTGGGTGTTCTGTTCAGAATACTGTTCTATTCACCGATCAAGTGAAAACCGAAGAATATGGAGGATAGTTGGTATGTCTTACTGGTTGGGTTTTATTTAGGAGGAAAAAATAGGGGCTGCAATGGTTTCCGGTGAAGAGGTGATGGTGGCATGAGGGAGAAATAAGGAGGAAAAATATTAGTGGAAAAAAGAACAAAAAATTACTTCTTCCGTTCACTTTTAATTGTTAAGTATTCTAAATAAATTTTTATTTTTATTTGTCACTTTTCGCATATCAAGAGAAAAATAATTTATTTTTCCTATTTTGCTCTTAATATTAATTACTCATTTCAAATCATTTTCCAAATTTATTAAGACTATACGCTATTTAATATGAGTATCATGATAAATTATGTATTTTATTTATGGGATAATATATAATTACCTCATGGGATTATTTTCCTTTGCCAGATGCACCCTTACACTTTGCGGGGTCCTATGACCCTCTTATATTTGTTCAATATGTTATTAATACCACCGTTTGAGCTGATGTGGCATATTTCTGGATTGACTGAGCGTAAAAGCGTCAAAATATCATATTTTTTTCATTTTTCATTTTTCTCTTTCTCTTTTTTTTTTTTTTTTTTTTTTTTTTTTTTTTTTTGTTCTTTTATTCTATCCCTTCTTTTCTTTTTCTTATTTCTTTTCTTCTCCTTTTTTGATGTTCTCCTTTCTTCCTGTCAGCGCCTCACCTTAATTCCCCGTAGCCAAACCTTCAATGCCAATTAACTTTCAATTGTAATCCATCAATTGATTTTTAATTTTCAAACTCAAGTTCTGGGTTCAAGAAAAAAAAACAAAGGATCACAAAAGAAAATCAATTCCCAGCGAGCTTTGGCTAAAGATTAATTTTCAAACTCAAGTTCTCCATAATTCTCCAATTAAAATGTTTTCAATCCCTCTTCCATCTATTTCCCAATATACCCCTCTTCAAAACCAGAAATAAAATAGGAAAGAAGACAAATGATTTCACCAGAAAATTTTCCGAACAGACAAATTTACCAGTGGCTTTAATTTGTGTCTCACATTTCGTTCTCTCTTCCAATGAAAAAGTAGGAGGAATAAAGTGATAAAAACTAACCCGCGCATACCCAAATCGAAGGGAAGAGGAGCACAAACCCTCCTTGTCGGAAAAAATGGTGCCTACGATACCAAGCTTTCCTGCTAACTAAATGTCTTCCTCAATCTATAACCAATTTCATACTCTTTTTTCTCCTTAATTCTGTTTAATATCAAAGCCATCTATCTACAATGAAGAAAAGAAGAATAGAGAAAATGGCGTGGGAAAGTGAGATGGGACATCGAGAAGAAAGAGAATATGAAGAAAATGAAGAAAAGAAGAAAGTAAAAGAAAAGAAAAAGAATAAGAAAAGCTAAAATTAAGAAAAAGAAAAAGATAAGATAAAATAAATAGCAATAGAAAGGAAATTATATAGTTTTAAAAAGGCAATACACGTGTTAAATTATAGTTGGCGCGTGTCATACACTATTTTAGTTGAGACTGTGCTAAGTAACAGAAAGTGTTGTTTATTACACTTCTAACAAATATAGGGGGTCATAGGACCCCCGCAAAGTGTAAGGATGTATCTGGTAAAATAATAAAAAATTTGATATAAACCAATAAGAAATTTTATCAATTAATGATCCTTGTTATTTTAAATAAAATTCAAGTGAAATATAATCCACAGTATAAACTTTTAAAACCTTTATATCAACCAAAGATTTTAGATAAAAATCATACAAAATCATTCCATTTGCTTTAAGTTATTGAAATCACTTTCGACTCGTTAGGCCTAAACATAGGAAATCATCCTTACCTTTCACTGAGAGTACTATACCATCACCGACATAAGATGGTCAACTAGGTTATGTACCTAGCGGCAAGTATCATATACCCTACTTGTTCAGGTCATGTTATCGTAGTGCCGTACGAGTCGACTCAGTCATGCTAATAATAGCATAAAATAGTACCCTCTCGAGGGAAAGTACTCTGCCGTAGTCTATACCACAAAATGGCCATCTACACCTACACTGGCACGTGTAGTTTCATGACTATGAATACAATATATCCGAAGTCAATCTCGGTGAACACAAATAACTCCCAAAACATTTGATACTTCAAAAATAGATTCATAGCATAATAGCCTCAGAAGATCTATTTTATCAAATCTTAGCATTAATAGAAAATCTAAGTCATTTGAACAAAATTTAAATAAATAACCTTTACATGTTAAAGTCTTTAGCAATTTAACATCAATCTTTGAAAGATACCACAAGTGCTATTCTATTTATCAATTTTCAAAAGAAATACTTTCCATGAAAACTTATCTTTAGCACTCAAATATGTATACTCTTATCAATACATAAGTTTTAATAAAAACTTATAATATTTACCTTAAGTGTCATTTTGCCAACAAGATTTAAAATAAAATTTTATAGAACATGACACTACATATGCAACGTAATATTTTAGTAGATAGAGACATCCATACTTGTTTGTCCCCATAAGCACGAAAGCACATTTGCAAACAACTTAAGCACTAACTCGAAACATGCTTTTAGAGAAAATCCCTCAAGAAGAGTAAGTTTTAATCAACTTACCTCGCTTTCGCTTTATTAATATTCACTTGCTTTTAATCCTCTTCTATCGTTCCAAGCATCACCAACAAGTCGATATCTGCAATTAGATATTCCAATTAAAATAAAATGTGACCTAAAATATTGATCGATATCCATTTATGGATCATAAGTTGGCTACAACCCTCCAACAACTCAAATCGCCGAATAGAATCATGTGTTACCCCATTCAACTTCATTCTTATATTTTAATACCCATTCGAAGTCATTAATGATATTACATCAATTGTTCAATGCCACCAAGTTACTATTCATCGTCTTCCATAATCAACACTTGCAAAATATACAATTCGGGTGATTACTTAGTTGACCACTTCCAATTTTTGCTAACAATTAATTCACTAGATTCATTGTATTCATCAATTTCATCAACAAGATTACTATTCATCTTCTCTCTTATTTTCTCAAAAGTACTATTCATGCCATAAATAGAGTTTTATAATCCAATCTTTCAACTATTAAAACTTGTAAAAAATGCTTCAAATACTTTTTACTACTCATAATAAACGAGTTTGAAACATTAAAATTACCTCAAGTAGATCAATCTTAACAAATCACAACTTTGGTGATTTTTGTGTTCTTGAGAATTTGATGATGAAACCTAGTAATTAGATGCAAGAATGATATTAGAACTCATATATATTAGGTAAGAATCAACCCAAAACATCATTAACAACTTACCTTAGTTGGTTGGACTTGATTTGAGCTCAAAATCGCCTCTTCACCTCAAGAACCCTAACTCCCAATACTCAAAATACTCTATTCCCTCGATTTTGTACTTATAGGTCCATATTTCTGGGTTTCGGACGCGGTCCCGGATGCTTCACATCCCCACTTCACTCCCTTTCGAAACCCGGACGCGGACACTATGACAGTACTTCAATGTCAGCCTTTGGTAATTTGATCATAACTTCTTGTAGGAATGTCCAAATGACGAACGGTTTGAAGCGCTAGAAACTATACTCGAAGATATTTCATTTGATAGTTTGTCCACCACATAACGCCTTATATATATATATATATATATATGATCATCAAAGTTAGGTCTTGTGCATACTCATTTGGATCTTTAGTCAATCATATAATTTTCAATTTGACTTGGACTTAGGGCACTCCATAGACCCCACATCACTTGTAATATACCTCTTACACTTATTATCATATCTAATTAATATCCATCATATTAATAGTCCTCATCTGCATACAAAATAATGTAATTAGCACACATCAAATTTCTTAATAGCGCTTAAGTACTTCGAAATTTGCTGGGATTTTACATTCGTCTCCACTTAAGAACATTCATCCTCGAATGCTTTACAAGTCACTTCTAAGCATAGAGTTATCATCCTTTTATCCCCAATCATTATGCATAGACACTTATGACTATATGGGTCTTATACTTCCTTTCCAAAATCTCAATTTACTTATGGCCCTCAAAATTTGGCTATCTTTATAAATTCTTAAAAATTTTGGCAAAGTTTCCCCTATAACTAGGACTATCCAAAAACTTTAACCTGTCCAAAACAAGCCGCCACACGGGCACCAATAACTATATAGCTCAACAACTAGCAATATAGAATATGATGAACTCTTTAGGCCCCACACGACCTTATATATACAATAAGTGCATCAAATATATACTTTTGTACTTTGAGTATTTACATACTTGCATACTGCTCAATATTAATAATAGTTGTTCGACATAGTACCCATATCACTACTGAAGATATGTGTAGTCTTTCATCTTGAATACGTCAACTTGTACCTGAAAAGTATCTTCAAGTAAACTAAAATATCTCTATGATTGGAACTTTTACAAATTTCATTTTTTTGGGATAATATAAAATGGCACATTTCCATGCTGCCTAAATTCTCAGCTTCCTCGAAGCTATAGCTCATGCTTGGTGAGAGCGAAGTTATATTGCCCACTTGGTACCTGTAAACTTATCCATCCGACTCATAGTCTCAACATTTTCTTATATCCAATACTTGCAAATTAGTCTGTTGTCTTTTATGAAACATGTTTCCAAGAAAAGGTTTTCCACTTAAGACTTTTAATATTCTCTAATCATCAAAACTATTTTGGAATGTTCTTTTATTCCGTCTAAAGATTAATAAGATATTTGTTTCAGATTTATCCATCATATGATAATTTCATACACCCACTTTCTCTCATACCTTTAGAGATCATGTTAGATTCATAACTTGATAACTATTGTTACCAGCAAGTTTACTCTAAAAATAATTCAACTGTGTGACGATCCGACTTGTTATTTTGAGAATTTATGTCTCGTTCAGCTACTCAAGGTGTCGAGCAGCTTTGTAATATGTAGTATGACTAGTGTGTGTGATCGAGTTTGATTTTAGGAAGATTCAGAACTAAATTGAAAAAATAATTCTTATTTTTGAAGCTTAAATGAAAAAAGTTTATCGAAGTTTGAATTTTGAACAAACAACTCCGAAACGCAATGTTGATCATTTCAATAGCTTTTGTATGGTGATTTCAAACTTAGGTATATGTCCGGATTTGGATTTGGAAGTACGTAGAACAATTCGGCACATTTCAGCGAAAAGTTGGAAAATGAAGTTCTTAAAATATTCTTAAATTCGATAGTAAGTCGACTGGATGATAACGAGGTCGGATTTTGATTATGGAAATTGGAACAGCTCCAGTACGTCATTTATGACTTGCGCGCAAATTTTGACGTCATTCCGGATTAATTTGATATGTTTCGGCACGAGTTTTGGAAGTCGGAAGATTTAAAAATTTATGAGTTTGATTTGTGGTGCGATTCGTAGTTTCGACAGTGTTTGATGTTTTTTGAGGCCACAAGCAGATCCTAGTTATGTTTTAAGACTTGTTGGTATGTTGGTTGAGGCCCCGGGGGCTTCGGGTGTGTTTCAGGGTGAGTTTTAAGCGAGTTTGGGCATTTCGGCACTTTGATGATGTTCTGGAATAGTTGAAGTGCGGAAGGCGCATTTTAGAGCGCTAAGGCAAAGCCTCATGTGCGGATATTAGAGAAATATTGCGGACCGCAGAGAAAAATTGCGAACAACAGAAATCCTCTTGCGGCCGCAGAAAGAAGAATCTGCAGGTTCGATGGTCTGACTTCGGAAGCTTATATATTTTGATCTATAAGGAATTTGGAGATGATCCAAAAACAAAAGTTGTAGCTCTTTGAGTCTAGATTCTAGAAAGGTAAACCATTTATCATTTGGATATTTGTAAAGAAATTTATGTTCAATTTACTAAAAATTGGTAGTACAGATGCTGCTGAACTACAACCGCACAATTTGGGTTGCAGCCGCAGAACCTGGGATGTGCGGACCGCACAAAAAATGTGCGGTCAGCACTTTGGAGGTCAGATGTGGTACCATATAAATGAGGTTTTCATCTCATTTTTTATTTTTTGACTTAGAAAGCTCAGTTTCTGGCGATTTTAAAAATCATCGGGGTAAGTGATTCTAAATCGATTTTGGCTATATTACACGAATTCATTATTTTTTTCGTTATTTAATTAGTATTTTGAGATGAAAATTTGGGCAAAATTGTAGAAATTTCAAAAAGCAAATTTTTGAGATTTGAATGTCGATTCGGAGTCGGAGTTTAAATTTTGTGAAAATTCTATTGGGTTTCGAGAGGCAAGCTCTGCGTTGACTTTTGGTTGACTTTTTTAATGCAAAATTCTAAGTCGATGTTTTATTATCCGGAATTATTTTCGATGAACTTTAATGAAGTTATACAATTAGGAGGTCAATTCAAGCAAGAGGGCTATTTTGGAATATGGGCCTAACTTGAAAAAGGTAAGTATCTTGCCTAACCTCGTGTGGGAAAAATTCCCCTTAGGCATTGAGTCGTAGGTGCCATTTTTGTAATATGAAAGCCATATACGCAAGGTAATGAGTACGTACTCGGGCTTATATGTGCAAATTGTATGGGTTTAAAGTCGTAGGAATTTTTAAGTATTAAAATTGAAAATTTTGCTAGCACTTATTAAATCTTTATTTTTCATGCCTCATTCTCTGTTTGTCAAATTTGTTTGATATGATAATTTGGTGTGATTGCTACTCTGATTTTTTTATGTGGATTTGTGCTGGTTGAGTTGACATTTTCTAGAAATAATTACACTTTGGATTTTTCCATCCGCAAATAATTATTAAATAAGTTTAAATGAAGACGTTAATATATTTATCAGAAATTTGGATTTAAGAAGAGGTTGTTCTTGCTGAGTTATTCATCCGTCTTTGATGTTGCATATTTACTTTGGGACTACGAGTTAGTACCTCGGGAGATCCCCCTGTCTTGCATATCTATTTTGGGACTACGAGGCGGTACCTCGGGAGATCCTCCTATCTTGCATATTTACTTTGGGATTACGAGGCGGTACCTCGAGAGATCCCCCTATTTTGCATATTTACTTTGGACTACGAGGCGGTACTTCAGGGGATCCCCCTGTTTTGCATATTTATTTTGGGACTACGGGGTGGTACCTCGGGAGATCCCCCTGTTGAGCATTTACATTTGGGTTTACGCGACGATACCTCGGGAGCACCCCTATTGTTTGCCTCTATTTGTTGTGCTGTTTCCTTTTTGAAATTTCTCATTGTTCACTTCTCAGTCATTTCATTATATTATTATGTCTTATGCCTTGTGAATTGTCCGTATATTTGTGATATGAAATGTGCGCACGAGGTGCCGTGAATAAAGGATGATAATATGGGCACGTGAGTTGTCCGTGCGGTTGTGATAGAGATATGGGTACAAGGTGCCTGTCACGACCCAAAATCTACTATAGGTTGTAATGGCGTCTAACGCCACTGCCGGGCAAGCCAACAGTGATTTACCAAATTAATTACTCATTTTAGTATCTTGAAATCATAATTTTCATTAATGAAATAGTGTGAAATAGAATTTACACGAACTACAATAGTGAACAATCCGTAGGAAATCCCGAAACCCGATGTCGTAAGTGCATGAGTATTAACTAGAAAATATAATAAAATACAACATATGTCTGGAATACAAGTTAGACAGAAAAAATATAAATAACTCTGATGGAGACGCTGCAGGTTGCGGATCGTAATGTTGCAGCTCACGGTAAAGTCCCCGAATAGTCGGGCCTCTGCGCCCAAAAGACCACCAGACATATATGTACCTACACGAAAAGTGCAGCAAGTGTAGTATGAGTATGTAAATCAACACGTACCTGGTAAGTATCTAGCCTAACCCCAGAGAAGTAGTAATGAGGGGTCGACATCAACACTTACTAGTGGTTCAATAAGACAAATGCAATAGAAGTAAATTGATGTGAATTAGAGAAAATAAATGAAGTAACAAGTATAATACGTGGTATAATCCTCTTCTCAGCAATAACTCAAACTCTCAGCTAATAGCTACCTCCTCAAGAGGAGTATATAAATAGTGGACTTTACTAGATAGGTCGTCACAGTTAAATCAGGAAAAGCTCATAGATACGCTAGCTTCTTGCAAATTATCACGCACGACTTTATAAGAGTATTTTATAGAAATGCTGAGGCGTACCCGATCCATCATAACATTGTCAAACCATAGATACATCTATTTTATTGCCGAGGCGAATGGCCTGCTCCCATGAGAGTGTGGTACATAAATCTTGCCGAGGCTTACGGCCGGATCCATCATAGTGTGCGCACTGTCGAGGGTCGAACTGCATGAACCATAAATGTATCTATCCTGCCGAGGCAAACGGCCCGATCTCATTAGTATAGGAAGCTTTGACGGGTCCTTGACCCCACTCACGATTAGACGTGTGAGTTATGTATATTAAGGGAAACCTTTCGGTGAAATGCAATACGCGAAAGAATTTTGTAAGAGGAGTAAAATCATTTCACGGCTAATCATGAAGCCCGTCGAATCTCTACCATATCGAGTCTATCACTCTACATAAGTCCAGTCTCAAGTCGCAACGTAAAATAAATGAATTTAATAGGCAGGAGACAACTCAAGTAGTACAGCAATAGCATGGTGTGAACCTAAGTCTAACCGGACATAACATGAATCTAGCTATACACGGACTCTCGTCACCTTGTGCTTACGTATCCCCCACAATAAGTAAGACATAACAATTACATCACCTAGGGGCAGTTTCTCCCTCACAGGGTTAGACAGGAGACTTACATCGCTCCGAAGTTCCAAGACCAACTACAAGGCCTCTCTAACACCTCAAACCAAAGCCCTCGATCCAAAACTATTCAAACAACATGCAAACCAGTCAAAATATATTCTAATACCCATAATTAATTAGTTTAAACAATTCCCAACTCCGTTCGAAAAGTCTAAAAAATAAACCCTCGGGCCCATGTGCTCGGATTTCGAAAATTTTCAAACATAAACATTACCCATAGCCTTACGAACTCAAATATATAACTTATTCCCAATTCCATGTCCAATTTCGTGGTCAAATTCCAAAAGTGTCAATTTTCTAGGTTTTCTAGCAAAATACCAATTTCTACAAATTCTCATGCTTAAATCTATATACAAACCATGTATTTAGCTCACAATATGAAGAAATCACTTACCCCATAATAATTGATGAAGATGGCACTTCAAAAGTGCTCCAAAATCCGCTCCAATGAACGAAAAGAAGTGGGATTGAGCCAAACCCTCGTTTTAAAGAAGCGCACTGCCCAGCCCGACCTTCGCACCTGCGGTCCCATAGCCGCTTCTGCGGCTCCGCACCTGAGGAAAATCCATCACAAGTGCAGCTCCAACTCAGCACAACAGCTCTCCCATCTGCGCCCCATGTAGCGCATCTGCGTTTCCGCTTCAGCAGCCTTCAAGGGCTTCTGCGCTCGCGCACCTGCGTGTTTTTGCCCGCTTTTGCTGCCCAGGCCTTTTGGCCAATCTCTGCTTCTGTGTTGCCCCATTGCGCAGGTGCGGTCTCACTTCAGTGGAAAAAGACCGCATTTGCGCTCCCAGGACTGCCCAGCCAGGGTCCGCTCCTGCGCTTGCTTGGCCGCTTTTGCGGCTTCGCACCTGCGGCCATTTTTCGTAGGTGTGATTGCACCAGAACTCAGGCCCTTCAACAAACAATAATGCTCCAAATTGATCCGCGACTCGTCCAGAACTTACCTGAGGCCCCCGGTACCTTAACCAAATATACCAACAAGTCCCAAAATACAATACGAACTTAGTCGAAACCTTAAACCACGTCAAACAACATCAAAATCATGAATCATGCCTTGAATCAAACTTATAAATTTTCAAATTCCAAATTCTATATCTTGTGCCGAAACGTATCAAATCAATCTGGAATGACTTCAAATTTCACACACACGTCGTAAATGACATAAAGAAGCTATTCCAAGGCTTGGAACCCCAAATGAACATCGATAACATGAAAGTCCGAAATCATCATATAAACTTATTGGAACCAAATCCCAATTCCGAGGTCGTTTACTCAAAAGTCAAACCTTAGTCAATTTTTTCAACTTAAAGCTTTCAAAATTAGGATTTTCTTTCCAAATCAATCCCGAACTTACCGAAATTTAATTCCGACTACACGTACAAGTCATAATCCCAGAAGTGAAGCTACTCAAGGCCTCAAACCACCGAACGACGTGCTAGAGCTCAAAACAACCGGTCGAGTCATTACAGTGCCGTGGAAATATGAAAGTGGGCTAAGACACGTAATTTTAATGATTTTGAAATAAGGTGTCACATGATGACTTTTATTTGAAAGAATTATATTCCAAAGATTTTATTTGAAGAATTTTATTCGAAAGATTTTATGTGAAGAACTTTATTCGAAAGATATTTATTTGAAGAATTTTAATCGAAAGATACTTATTTGAAAGAATTATATTCAACAGATATTTATTTGAAGGAATTATATTCGAAAGATATTTTATTTGAAAGGATTATATTCTCAAGGAGTTTATTTGAAAGAATTATATTTGAAAGGTTTTATTTGAAGAATTATATTTGAAAGATATTTATTTGAGAAATCATATTCGAAAGATATTTATTTGAGGAATTATATTCAAAAGGTATTTTATTTGGAAGAATTATATTCATAAGAAATTTATTTGAATGGATAAGATTTCTATTCGAAAATTTTGTAGATAAAAGATGTATATTTGGAAGAACTTGATTAATTGGTTGTGCTTGTGTTCATTATTCGTTTGGGCAATACCTATGGTGTTCTTGCTGCCTTACTATTTATATCACTAGTTGATTATTGTTGCTATCACTGCTATTTGTCTTTCTATTATTTTTGTATGCTATACTGCACAGGGTTTTGACTAGTGAGTGTCTTGACTGTACCTCGTCACTACTCCACCGAGGTTAGTCTTGATACTTACTGGGTACCTACTGTGGTGTACTCATACTACACTTCTGCAAATTTTTATGTAGAGCCAGGTATTGGAGATATCAGATTCGGGCAGAGATTAGAGTGTGATCGCAAGGATTCAAGGTAGGGCTGTTTGGTCGTCGCAGTCTCTTGGAGTCTATCCATTTTATTGTACTGTTAAATCTTATTCGAATGGTATTGTATATTCGATCCTTGAGATCATTGCATGTATTCAATTAGAGTTCGTGACTCAATATTACCAGTCTTGGGAGGTTGTTTGAATATTTCCGCTGTTGGTTTTTGACACTTGTATTGAATTTTTAAAAAAAAGGGCTTGAATAGTTATTATAATTGGCTTACCTAGTCTTAGAGACTAAGTGCCATCACGACGCATGTGGTGGGATTTTGGGTCGTGAAAAGTTGGTATCAGAGCCCTAAGTTCATAGGTACGGAAACGTCTGTACTTATCTTCGAGAGGCTACAGAACTGTTAGAAAATTTCCACTTCTTTCATTCCTGTCGTACGAAAATTGTTGATTTTGGAATTTGAGTCTTTGTATCTCTATTCTCTTACATATGGTGAGGACACGTGCTCCGGAGTCAGCTGAGCAGACACCAGCGCATCCTGCTAGGGCTGCAAGAGACCGGGGCCGAGGTAGAGGCCGAGGAATGGCACGTACACAGCTAGAGCACCTGTCAGAGTAGCAGTCGAGGAGCCACCAGAAGCTCTTGTTGGGGGACAGGCACCAGAGACACTTGTTGTTACCCCCGAAATTCAGGAGACCTTAGCACAGTTCCTGAACATATTTAGTACATTAATTCAGGCAGGATTGATCTCCGTTTCATCAAATATTTCACAGATTGGGGGAGGAGTTCATACTCCTACCGCCCGTACTCCAGAGTAGCAGGTTCACATTAGTCAGGTTCCGAGTATAGTACCGGTACAACTTGTTATTCCGATTCAGCCTAAGGTCAGGCCAGAGGCATCAAAAGAATAACAAAAGAGACTTGAGAGATTTAACAGGTATCGCCCAGCTACCTTCAGTGGCACAACTACCGAGGATGCCCAGGGATTTCTAGAAAAATGTCATCGTATTCTCCGCACCATGGGTATTGTGGAAGTGAGTGGAGTTGCCTTTACTACATTTCAGCTATCAGGAGCAGCGTATTAGTGTATGGCTCGAGAGTTGCAGACCGACATTCAATTTCAGCAAGTAGCATAGATTGCCAGAAAGTTAGAACGTGTTCGAAGTGAGGAAAAGAATTCTAAGGAGACCAAAAGGTCTCGGAACTCTAGAGGATTCAGTGGATTTACTTTGCAGCTATGACTCATCATGTCGGAGGCACGGGCAGTCGGTCAGCCCAGTTCGCAATTCAGAGTACTCGTAGTGCTCCAGTTAGTACTTCTAGTGCACCACCAGCACGGGGTTCTTACAGTGGTTATTCCAGTTATCCGGCACAGACTTAGTAAGAGCAGTCGCGACCTTAGAGGAGTTGTTATGAGTGTGGTAACACTAGGCACATCATGAGAGATTGTCCCAGAATTTGGAGAGGCGAATTTCATCAAAACACTCAAGCTACAAGCTTTCTTCCAGTTAATACTCCACGTGCCCAGCCAGTTAGGGGTGGAGAACAGGCAGGAAGAGGGCATCCTAGAGGGGGAGTCCCAGCCCGTTGATATAATTGCTATGGTATGGCCGAGGCCGCTACACCAGATGGTGTCATTACAGGTACGATCCTAATTTGTTATAAAGGAATATTTTCCTTAGTTTGATTCGGTCCTAAGTATCGAGGCGAGTCCACCTATTATGCTCCACTTATGGTTGAGCTTCGTAATTCTGTAACCTACTTATATGTTTACACCTGATGGGAGATTTTATTGCGATAACCGTGTCTATCATTTCTTTTTGTACACTATTGAGGGCTATGAGTCCAAACGCGACTTTCTATTACTCACTACAGTGGGTTTTGGTGTAATTTCGGGATAATTGATTACAATTTTATGTATTATATACCCTACCAGTATGGGGGTTCATTATGTGTTGTAAAAGTTTTTCGCGGAATTTATTTTTTAAAAAAGAAGAAAGAAAAGAAATGAAAATTTTCAGTTGGCACAATGTGCAAAGTAGTTGTGATTTAGAGTTGAGGATGGGATCCTCGCGGTTTAATGTGATTTGATATGTTTAACTCGGGCTACGTGCCGCGATGGAAGTTATATCAGGATGAGATCCTTGTGATTTAATTCATGTGTTTTAAATACTCCCTTTATGAAATTTAAATTGTACTACGGTACTAATGCCTATTAGACTTATTTGATAATTCTTTTATGTGATTCTGTGCATATTTAGACATATTTGTGTTGTAACTACTGAGTTTTAGCCTAGGAGATGAGTGCTCAGGTGGCGTTAAAGGTGACTCGTTAATTCGGGTAAATAATTTTGAGGTCTTCATACCTCATGTTTTGCTATCAGTGTTGTAAAAAAAATTTGAAAAGAGATTTTGGTTAATATGAGGTTAGTGAACGATGCTGGAATTAATTATGAACAACTATTATGACCAGCGATGTGATTATGGGCATATATGTGATGTGTGCGTAGGCACGAGTTGTTACTGCCGCTTGAGACTAATACCGTGTGTTGGTGTGAAAATCAGGCCTTTTTAAAATGTTTGGAGCCTAAGAAATTTGGTTTTAAAGTTATAAGTATAGATGAAAGAAATAATCTTCAACTGAGATGGCGTTGTTGGATCCATGTTAAATTTGCGCTGAGTAGAATCACCCGCGAGTATGTGTATGGTAAATACACTCAGTAAATTAAGTCCTCAAAAGGATTCTTGGCACGTTCGAGGACGAACGTATGTATAAGTGGGGGAGATGTAACGACCCGACTTCTTGTTTTGAGAATTTACGTCTCGTTGAGCAACTCAAGGTCCCGAGCAGCTTTGTAATGTGTATTATGACTTGCGTGTGTGATCAAGTTTGATTTTAGGAAGATTCAGAACTAAATTGAAAGAACAATTCTTATTTTTGAAGCTTAAATGAAAAGAGTTGACCGGATTTGACTTTTGAGCAAACGACTCCAGAACGAAATTTTGATAATGTCAATAGCTTCGTGTGATGATTTCGCTCTTAAACGTATGTCGGGATTTGGATTTGGAAGTCCGTAGGATAATTCGGCACATTTCAGCAAAAAGTTGGAACATGAAGTTCTTAAAATATTCTTAAATTCGACCGTAAGTCGATTGTTTATAATGAGGTCAGATTTCAATTCCGAAAATTAGAAAGCTTCATTTCGTCATTTATGACTTGCGTGCAAAATTTGACGTCATTCCGGGTTAATTTAATATGTTTCTGCACGAGTTTTGGAAATTGAAAGATTTAGAAATTCATGAGTTTGATTTGGGGTGCAATTCGTAGTTTTGACGTTGTTTGACGTGGTTTTAGGCCTCGATCAGGTCTATGTTATGTTTTAGGACTTGTTGGTATGTTGGTAGAGGTCCTGGGGGCCTCGGGTGTGTTTCGTGGTGAGTTTTGAGCGAGTTTGGGCATTTCGGCACTTTGATGATGTTCTAGAACAGTTGAAGTACGAAGGGCACATTTTGGAGTGTTGAGGCAAAGCCTCATGCGCGGTTCTTAGAGTAAAATTGCGGACCGCAGAGGAAAAATGCGGACCACAGAAATCCTCTTGCGGCTGCAGAAAGGAGAATCTATAGGTTTGATGTCTGACTTCGGAAGCTTATATCTTTTGATGTATAAGGAATTTGGAGATGATCTAAAAATAAAAGTTGTAGCCCTTTGAGTCTAGTTTCTAGAAAAGAAAGCCATTTATCATTTGGACATTTGTACAGAAGGTTAAGGTCAATTTACTAAAGTCTGTTAGTGCAGATGCTGCTGAACTACGACCGCACAATTTGGGTTGCGGCCGCAGAATCTAGAATGTGCAGACCGCACAAAAAATGTGCAGTCAGCACTTTGGAGTTCGGATGTGGTTCCATATAAACGAGATTTTCATCTCATTTTTCATTTTTGACCTAGAGAGCTCGGTTTGTGGCGATGTTTCGTGGGTTTTTCAAGAAAACCATCGGGGTAAGTGATTCTAACTCGGTTTTGGCTATATTACACGAATTCATTGTTTTTTTCATCATTTAATTAGTGTTTTGAGATGAAATTTTGGGGGAAATTGTAGAAATCTCATAAAGCGAATTTTTGGGATTTGAATGTCGATTCGGGGTTGGATTTGAGTGAAACTAGTATGGTTGGACTCGTATCTGAATGGGTATTCGGATTTCGTAAAAATTTTGTTGGGTTTCGAGAGGCAGGCCCCGCGTTGACTTTTGGTTGACTTTTAATGCAAAATTCTAAGTCGATGTTTTATTATCCGGAATTGTTTCCGATGAATTTTAATGAAGTTGTACAATTAATTTGGATATATTTGAGCGGTCGAGAAGTCAATTCAAGCAAGAAGGCTATTTTGGAATATCGGCCTAACTTGAAAAAGGTAAGTATCTTGCCTAACCTTGTGTGGAGGAAATTCTCCTTAGGCGTTGAGTTGTATGTGCCATTTTTGTAATGTGAAAGCCGTGTACGCGAGGTGACGAGTACGTACTTAGGCTTATATGTGCAAATTTTATGGGTTTAAAGTCGTACAAATTTTTAAGTATTAAATTGAAAATTTTACTAGAACTTATTAAATCCTTATTTTTCATGCCTCGTTCTTTGTTTGTCGAATTTGTTTGATATAATAATTTGGTGTGATTGCTACTCTTCTTTTTTTTTATGTGGATTTCGTGTGCTGGTTGAGTTGACATTTTCCGGAAATAATTACACTTTGGATTTTTCCATATGCAAATAATTATTAAAAATTTTAAATCAAGACGTTAATATATTTATCAGAAACTTGGATTTAAGAAGAGGTTGTTCTTGCTGAGTTATTCTTCCGTCTTTGTTGTTGCATATTTACCTTGGGACTATGAGGCGGTACGTCGGGAGATCCCCCTGTCTTGCATATTTACTTTGAGACTACGAGGCGATACCTTAGGAGATCTCCCTGTCTTGCATATTTACTTTGGGACTACGAGGCGGTACCTCGGGAGATCCCCAATCTTGTATATTTATTTTGGGACTACGGGGCAGCACCTCGGGAGATCCCCCTGTTGAGCATTTACATTTGGGTTTACGAGGCGATACCTCGGGAATGCCCCTGTTTTTTTCCTCTATTTGCTTTGTTGTTTCCTTTTTGAAATTTCTCATTGTTCACTTCTCAGTCATTTCATTATATTATTATGTCTTCTGCCTTGAGAATTGTTAGTGCATTTGTGATATGAAATGTGGGCACGAGGTACCGTGAGTAAAGGATGATAATATGGGCACGTGAGCTATTCGTGCGGTTGTGATACAGATATGGGCACGACATGCATGGAAATATGAAAGTGGGTTGAGACCCGTAATTTTTATGATTTTGAAATAATGTGTCATATGGTGACTTTTATTTGAAAGAATTATATTCGAAAGATTTTATTTGAAGAATTTTATTTGAAAGATTTTATTTGAAGAATTTTATTCGAAAGATATTTATTTGAAGGAATTATATTCGAAAGATATTTTATTTGAAAGGATTATATTTGCAAGAGTTTATTTGAAAGAATTATAATTGAAATGTTCTATTTGAAGAATTATATTCGAAAGATATTTATTTGAGAAATTATATTCGAAAAGTTATTTATTTGAGGAATTATATTCGACAGATATTTTATTTGAAAGAAATGTATTCGTAAGATATTTATTTGAATGGATTAAGATTTCTATTCGAAAATCTTGTAGATAAAAGATGTTTATTTGGAAGGACTTGATTAATTGGTTGTGCTTTGTTCATTATTCGTTTGGGCAATACCTATGGTGTTTTTGCTGCCTTATTATTTATTCATTAGTTGATTATTGTTGCTATCACTGCTATTTGTCTTTCTATTATTTTTGTATGCTATACTGCATAGGTTATTTTACTAGTGAGTGCCTTGACTGTACCTCGTCACTGCTCCACCGAGGTTAGTCTTGATACTTACTGGGTATCGACCATGGTGTACTCATACTACACTTTTGCATATTTTTATGCAGAGCCAGGTATTGGAGATATCGGATTCAGGCAGAGATTAAAGTGTGATCGCAAGGATTCAAGGTAGGGCTGCTTGGTCGTTGCAGTCACTTGGAGTCTTTCCATTTTATTGACTATCAGATGTAACTTTTAACATCCTTGATGCAGAACATCGTAACTATCGCTCGTAATGAGTTCGTAATTGTCGTACAAGCATTAATGATAATTGTACCCTTCTGATCATAAAGGTTACTGGTAATACCTCGTTCGTCTTGTTTTTAGTAACTATAACCTTTCTTTCTTCTTTTCTTTTTTTTTCCTTTTTATAAACGATCACTTTAAATGTGACATCTGCTTACTCAGACGCTCCCCCACTTAGGAATAAATGAAATTTGAAACTCTTACCTACCACTCAGGGAGTTAACTGCAATTTCGGATAGATTTTCTCGGACCATATACATGCTCACCTACTTTTACGGGCTATTTATCCCCCAATTAGAAATCTCTATTTTATCTCTTCAATCTCTCATCGTACATTGACTTTTATTTCATCATTATATGCCGATATGCTCATTATTCTGACAATAGGATAGATTGGTTATACTCATAGGAACTTTCTTTGTTCATTTTTGTATCCCAGTATCACGTCGCTACTAGCTGCAATATCATTATGGTTAGCAATTCACTCTTTGATGTTCACTCTACCGTTGGAATCTCTTCTAACATTTCACCCTTCAACTCATGCTCTAATATAGTTCCAGGAAGTATGACTCCCTTGCGCCTCTCATCTCATGCTTAAATATGCTAAATAAGTGTGATTCCCTTAAGCTAAATCCACATATCATTATATAACTTTTCACAACATATACCATCTTCACAATGCTAAATGTAAGAATTACACATTCTATCTTCATGCCACTATCATGTTCTCAAGCTACACATATATAAGATTTCGTAGTATATATCTCTGAAATTATATTTCTTGCTATTAAGTCCTTTCATAAAAATTTATTTTGATGGTATTCCACCTAGTAGGCTAATACTTATGATAAAGATGTCATGCATGTAGGGTCTTATTACCTCATGTCTTCATCATAATGTGAACTCCTTTGGCCATAGCTAATACCACATATTTACATCAACATGTTTCATTTAATAAATATATACTTGCATATCTTCCCATTCTTCATGGTATCATTGACCTCGTCCATATATATCATGTCAGGAATTTGTGACACGTTATCATGTAGCCTTAAAATTCTTGTAACTTCTCAATATCCAAATCCGTACCATAACCATTTTCAATTTTTTTTAGCCTTATGTCGTACACATTATATGTACAACTTTCCAGCAACTTTAACTTAGCTATGAGCCATTTCAATATTTATTCTTTTTAAATCATAAGGATCCGTTCACTCACAAGTTGACTACTCTTTCAATATTTAGCACATATAGAGTTGCTTTGAGATCATTCTTGAAAATTCTCAATTTTTCATCATTTCAACAGAATAAAATAAGACATACCTCGACTAGAAAAACTCAAGATTATCATTCCACGTCATTTTTTTCCCTATCTAACAACCTATATTGCTTCTTATAATCTCCAACATTACGCCTTTTGTGCATCTCATGCCTTAATATTTTCATGCTTACCCATTTAAGTCCACATACTTTACCCTCGCATGCCTTGGTATGCATCATTAGAGATTGAATTTTTTTTTTGTACCACATTCATCATCTGGAGGTACTCAAGGTTGTCATGCCCATCTTTTACATATGGCATGATTCGTCTATCCTTAACTCATACTTACACATGGCACTTTATTTCTTGTGTGTCACTTCAATTACGTATGACACCATCATGATGATAACCTATCATGCTCAGGGGAAATCCCATGTCTAGTATAATTAAGGGTCATCTCTCTCATTTTATAACATTCCCCTTTCGGATGATCAAGAAGTCTATTTTTTTTTTCTTTTGGGAAGGTGTCTTTGGTCATTTTTGACATTGTCTTACCTATGCCATACTTCCTATGAGTCATACTATGTTTATCACAAACTTAACTGATTCACATTCACTTATCAGTTAGATCCATATTATCTTTCTATATCTTGTCATGATAATATAAGATGCAACATCTTCATTTACAATATTTTTTTTGTACCTTTGCTAAACATGTTAATGGTGATTACCATAGTAAAAAGTCGCTCAACATCTTGACCAACAATCTTGAATTGAAATCTAGGGTCTAACATAGGTGTCCTTATTTGCATCCTTTAGTAAATTTTTTATAAGTCATGACACCATCCTGGCAGTACTAGCTGACATCATCACCTTATTTTCTTACATGATTTCTCAGTATTCGACTGATAATTCTTATTCACCAAAGTCATAGGTGTTGACTATATCAGTCCCAATCTGTTCTCAACTTATCCTTTCATTTTGAACAAATCTGACACTTTCTGGCTATTAGCCCAAATATCTTGTATTTTAACCTGAACCTTGAGCTTTATTCTCGTCACTTCTATATCTTCCTCAACAAGTAATCAATACGATCGAGAATCCGTACTCTCACTTCAGGCACAAATGCACGATTTAGCGTATGAAAAAAGTGAAACTCCCTAGATGTCATTGTAGGCTCCCCGATATAAGTGTGGCCGGTAACACACTGATAAGAGGGACTCTACTTGACACGGATCCATAGACTTCCTAGGAATCAACTTAGAACCTAGTGCTCTAATACCAAGTTTGTCACGACCCAAAACCACTTGACCGACACCCGGCACACTACCCGATCCGAGCGAATCAAACCATGGGATACACCCAAATCATATGTTTGAAAACTAATTTAACTGCGGAAGTTCCTTGAAGATCATATACATTTTCAAGTTAAATGATAAAATATTTTCTAATTCAAAATCACACATGACGTCTTTCATGATAATAACAATGAGATTAAGTAGAATAAATATATTTTTATGTATGTCGTGTACAACCCCATTACTACAATTTTTCACAACTATCTATGGAGCCTCTATACTAAAGAATAGAATTAAACACTTGGGCTAATATCCAACTAGCATAATTTAAAAAGACAGCATGATAGCTACCACGAAATATGAGTGGTGCCTCACCATATACCTCAGGAAGAGAGTCATCCTAGCCCTGACCACATGCCACGTATCATACCTCATCCTGAAATATGTAAAGTAAGCGGGGCCCTGGAGGGGGCCCCTAAGGGTTGAGTACACCATAGCGGTACTCAAAAAGTGTCATAGACTCACTCTAACTTAAGTTCTTGGGACAAACTTTATAAAAATAATGCACCAATATTTGAAACAAAACAATAAAATATTTTATCAATTCATGATCCTTCTCATTTTAAATAAAAGCCAATTGAAATATAACCCACAAAATAAACTATTAAAACATTTATATCAACCCAAGATTTCGGAGATAAAGCATACAAAATCAATCCATTTGCTTTAAGTCATTGAAATTATTTTCGGCTCCTTAGTCCTAAACATAGGAAAATCATCGTTACCTTTCACTGAGTGTACTATACCATCACCGACATAAGAAGGTCAACTAGGTTATGACTGTCATGACACGGAATTCCCACCTTCGAAACCGTGATGGCGCCTAACATTTCACTCGCTAGGCAAGCCAACGTTAGAGTAATTCTTTTGCCCATTTTAACTAGTTCAAACAATTTAACCAATTAGATAGAAATAAAACTACAATAAAGTACGAAGTAGCATAATGACCCAATTATCTAAGTACAACCCAGATCTAGAGTCACAAATACACGAGCTTGTAGTGGTTCTACAAATAGAGTCTAAAATAAGTACAACTGTCTCAAAAGAAATGAACAGTAAATAAGGAAAAAGGAAGGGGACTTCAAGGTCTGCGGACGCCAGCAGATCTACCTCGAGTCTCTAAATAAGCAAATCCGAGCTGATGCACCTCACGGACAGCTAGGACCAGTATCAAAATCTGCGCAAGAAGTGCAGAGTGTAGTATGAGTACAACCGACCCAATGTACTCCATAAGTATCAAGCCTAACCTCGACGAGGTAGTGACGATGCTATGACAGGACACCCACATGATTAAAACTGTGCAAACGAAAATATACGTACAACATAACAACAATAAAGATTAAACATGTAGTATTGGGAGGGGGCATGCAAAGGGGAACATGATACGATAGCTATAACAGAAATAACAACACAAAACTGTCAAGTAAATCACCAACCAATGGAAACAGATAACATCATGAATAAAGACTGCACAGCATCACCCATCGTGTTTTTACTCTCAACCTCGTCATGGAACAACAATAATGGCACGGCATCGCCCTTCGTGCTTTTACTCTCAATCTCTCCATAAAATGATAAATACGGCACGACATCACTCTTCGTGCTTTTACTCTCAATTTCATCAAGAAATGATAAATACGGTACAACATCACCTTTCGTGCTTTAACTCTCTTCCTCACTATGTATTAATCAATAAATGAAACAATAATCGGCACGGAATCACCCTTCGTGCTTTAACACTCTCCCTTACCATATAGAAATGAATATATAACATTTGGGGAGATAGATAAGCAAGAATAAACCTTACGTCAACAACGGTTCACAATACCAAACCTCAACTTCAAAAAATACTCCATTATTACAGATAGTTCATAAATGCGAAAAGAACGATCAACTAAGTAATAAACTAGTCCAAGCATGGATACCATAATCAAAGAAGGATGTAAATTACAAGAAACAAGTCACACCCGCATGCTTTAACCCAACAACATAAGTAGTCGTCACCTCACATATACGTTGTACCCAATATTTAAACACGTAACAAATAGGCAAACAAGTCCTAATCCCTCAAGTTAAGGTTAACCACGACACTTACCTCGCTCCGAAATTGACTCAAAGATCAACCACGACTTTGCCTTTCGAACAAGCCTCCGAACCAATCAAATCAAGCAATTTATTAACCAAATGATTCAAAATAAGCCTCAGGAACTACCCACGAATGAAAGAGGTCCAATTTAGATCATTATTGAAAAAATCAAAAAAGTCAACTCCCGGGCTTGCTTGGTCCAAACCCGAAATTGGGACCAAAACCCGATTACCCATCACCCTCGAGCCCGGTTATGTAATTTTTTTCGAAATTCGACCTTAATTTGAGGTCTAAATTCCAATTTTACAAAAATCCCTAATTCTACCCAAATCCCCAATTTTTCCCATGAAAATCCTAGATTTAAGGTTGAAATCTTATGAAATATAATGGGTAACTGAAAGAAAGTAGGTTGGAGTCATTTACCAATGAATTGGGGAAGAAGAATTCTTGGAAATACCACCTCTAAGGTCTTTTGGGTTGAAAATTTGAAAGAATGAGAAAAATCCCGTCTATCTCAGCTTTTAACCAGGTGCAGATGTCGCAATTGCGACCTGGCGTTTGCAAATGCGAAAAATCCTTCACAAATGCGAAGACTTCACATCTCTGTTGCCTTCGCAAATGCGAACCTAAGAAGATCGCAATTGCGACCCAAATCTCGAAAATGCGAGAAACTAGCCCCCAACCCCTGCTCGCAAATGCGAAGTCTCCTACGCAAATGCGAGGTTCGCATTTGCGAGCCAGACCTTGCATTTGCGAAGTCTGCAGTCTAGCACCAGAACACACATGCACCTGTTATTTTCTAAGTCCAAAACCACTTTGACGCCAATCTGAAACTCACCCGAGCCCTCGGGGCTCCAAACCAAATATGCACACAAGTCCAAAAATATCATACGAACTCGCTCGCACGATCGCAACACCAAAATAATACCTAGAACTACGAATCAGACACCATATCAAATGAAATTTTCAATGAAACTTAAGAATTTCTATTTTAACAATCGGACGTCTGAATCACGTCAATGCAACTCCGTTTTGCACCAAATTATGCAGACAAGTCATAAATTTAGTAATGAACCTTTACCAAGCTCCGGAGCCAGAATCCGGACCCGGTAGCAACAAAGGCATACTGCGGTCAAATCTTTAAATTCTTTCAACCTTTAAAATTCAAATTTTCGACAACATGCGATAACTTGAGCTAGAGACCTTCGAATTTGATTCGGGGCATACACTCAAGTCCCAAATCACGATACGAACCCACCGAGACAGTCAAAACACAGATCCAGGTCCATTTGCTCATAACGTTAACCAAAGTCAACTCAAATGGATATTTAAGGCACGAATTCACATTTTAATCAGTATTTTACATTAAAAATCTTCCAGAAAAAGACATAGACAGAGCACGTAAATTGAGGAAGGCAAAAAGGAGCTATTTGAGATTTCAAAAACTTGAATTAAGGCTTAAAACTCTAGATGACCTATCGGTTCATCACATTCTCCATCTCTAAAACAACTGTTCGTCCTCGAACGGACCTAGAAAAGTACCTGGACTAGTAAAAAGGTATGGATATCTACTCCGTATGTCCGACTCGGACTCCAAGGTGGCTGCCTTGACCGGCTGACCTCTCCATTACACTCGAACTAAAGAAAAACTCTTCGACCTCAACTGTCGGGCTAGAATAGCCATCGGCTCCTCCTCATAAGTCAAATGCTTGTCCAATTGGACTGAACTGAGATCTAACACATGGGACGGATCACCGTGATACTTGCGAAGCATGAACACATAGAACACCGGATGGACTGCTGATAAACTAGTAGGCAATGTGAGCCTGTAAGCCACCTCACCCACTCTCTCAAGAATCTCGAAGGGTTTGATATACCTAGGGCTCAACTTGCCCTTCTTTTCAAACCTCATCACACCCGTTATGGGTGAAACTCGGAGAAAACCTCTCTCTCCGACCATGAATGCAACATCACCAACTCTACGGTCGGCATAACTCTTTTGCTTAGACTGACCGGTGCAAAGTCGATCCTGAATAATCTTGACCTTATCCAAGGAATTATATACCAAGTCTGTACCCAGCAACCGAGCCTCCCCCGGCTCGAACCATTCAACTGGCGAACGGCACTGCCTCGCGTATAATGCCTCATAGGGAGCCATCTGAGTGCTCGACTGGTAGATGTTGTTGTAGGCAAAACAAACCCCTGAAATCCAAAACACAAGCGAGAAGCATGTCCTCCAATATCTGAATAGTGCGCTCAAACTATCCGTCCGTCCGGGGATGAAATGTGGTGCTCAACTCAACCCGAGTGCCCAAATCATGTTGTACTTCCCTCCAGAAGTGCGAGGTGAACTGCGTACCTCGATTAAAAATGATAAACACGGGCACTCCGTGAAGGCGGACGATCTCGCGGATGTAAATCTCAGCCAACCGCTCTGAAGAATAGGTAACTGCCACAGGAATGAAATGCGCTGACTTGATCAACCTGTCCACGATGACCCATACTGCGTCGAACTTCCTTTGAGTCTGTGGGAGTCCAACAACAAAATCCATAGTGATACGCTCCCACTTCCACTCAGGAATCTCTAACTTCTAAAGCAAACGACCAGGCCTCTGATGCTTGTACTTTACTTGCTGGAAATTTAGACACCGAGGTACATATGCAACTATATCCTTCTTCATCCTTCTCCACAAATAATACTACCGCAAGTCCTGATACAACTCGGCGGCACCCGGATGAATAGAATATTAGGAACTGTGGGCCTCTTCAAGAACCAGCTCGCAAAGTCCATCTACATTGGACTCAAAATACGACCATGCATCGTCAAAACCCCATCATCTCCGACAGTAACCTGCTTGGCACCACCGTGCCATACTATGTCCCTGAGGACAAGCAAATGAGGTTCATCATGTTGCCGCTCTCTGATGCCTTATACAAAGAAGACCGAGAGACTGTGCAAGCTAGAATACAACTAGGCTCTGAAACATCTAACCACACGAACTAATTGGCCAAAGCCTGAACATCTGATGCAAGCAGTCTCTCACCAACTGGAATATATGCAAGGATGCCCATACTCACTGCCTTTCTACTCAAGGCATCGGCTACCATATTGGCCTTCTCGGGGTGATAACAAAATGGTAATATCATAGTCTTTCAACAACTCCAACCACCTCCTCTGCCTCAAGTTGAGATCCTTTTGCTTGAACAAATACTGTAGACTCTGATGATCCATGAATACCTCGCATGACATGTCGTAAGGACAGTGCCTCAAAATCTTTAGCGCATGAACAATGGCTGTCAACTCTAAGTCATTAATAGGGTAATTCTTCTCATGAACCTTCAACTATCACGCTGCATACGCGATCACCCTGATATCCTGCCGGCCCGTATATGCGATCACCCTGCCATTCGGCATCAATACTGCACCGAGACCAATACGAGATGCATCACAAAACACCGTGTAAGATCCTGAACCAATAACACTAACACGGGCGCCGTAGTCAAAGCAGTCTCGAGCTTCAGAAAGCTCCAATCACTTTCGTCTGACCATCTTAACAGGGCACCCTTCTAGGTTAATCTTGTCAATGGGGCTACTATAGATGAAAACGCCTCCACGAACTGACGGTAATAAACCCATGAAACTTCTGATCTCCGGAGCTGAAGTGGGTCTAGGCGAGTTCTGAACTGCCTAAATCTTCTTAGGATCCACATGTATGCCCTCTGCCGATACAACGTGCACCAAGAAAGCGACCGAGTCCAACCAAAACTCGCACATTGAAAACATCGCATATAACTGGCTGTCTCTCAGAGACTGAAGTACAATTCAAAAATGTTGCTCGTGCTCCTCTCGACTGCGGGAGTAGATCAAGATACCATCAATAAATACAATCACGAAGGAATCAAAGTAGGGCTTGACCACCTAGTTCATCAAATCCATAAATGTTTCTAGGGCATTAGACAGCCCAAATGACATCACTAGAAACTCATAATGCTCATACCGAGTCCGTAAAAGCTGTCTTAGGGACATTGGATGCCCTAATCTTCAACTGATGGTAGCCAGACCTTAAATCAATCTTCGAAAACACCTTGGCACCCTAAGCTGATCAAATAAGTCATCAATTCTCGGCAATGGATACTTTTTTTTGTGGTGACTTTGTTCAACTGTCGGTAATCTATGCACATCCTCATCGATCCATCCTTCTTCTTCACGAACAACACAGACACACCCCAGGGCGAGACACTAGATCTAATAAAGCCCTAATCAAGTAAATATTGCAACTGCTCCTTCAATTCCTTCAACTCTGGCGAGGCCATACGGTATGGAGGAATAGAAATAGGTTGAGTACCCAGAGCCAAATTAATACGGAAGTCAATATCTCTGTGGGGTGGCATCCCCGGCAGCCCGCAAGAAACACCTCTGGAAACTAACGAACAAATGGTACTGAATCCATGGAAGTGACCATACATCGAGCCTTCATATTAGAGATAACCATACTGGTAGAATAGCCAGGAGTCCCCTCCTACTCTAATCGAGGCAACCCAGCAAGGCTAAGGTCACCGTCTGGTGTGACAATCCAATATAGCATGATAAAGTGACAGCCAATCCACACCCAAGATGACATCAAAATCTACCATATTAAGAAGTAGGAGATCTACGCTAGTCTCAAGACTCTCAATAGTAACCACACATGAATAATAGACAAAATCTACAACAATAGAATCTTCCATTGGTGTGGACACATACACAGGAGCACTCAAGGAATCACGAGCCACAACCAGATGTGAAGCAAAATAGGATGACACGTAGGAATAAGTAGAGCCTGAATCAATTAGAAATGAAGCATCTCTACGACAAATTAGAACAATACCTGTGATGACCGCGTCAGATGACTCAGCCTCAGGCCTCACTAGAAAAGCATAAAATCGAGGCAAGGCCCTACTACTCTGAACTACGTCATTGGGATGAGCCCTAGCTGGCTAGCCTCCACCTCTAACGGCCTGAACTCCACCTCTAGCGGCCTGACCTCCACCTCTGGCTCCCTGACCCCTACCTCTTGCTGGATGAGCATGCGGTAAAGCAACCAGAGCCGGAACCATGGAGCGAGAACCCTGCTGCTGTGAGCTGCCCAATGCCCAAGGGAAGAATCTAGCAATGTGCCTCGGATCACCACAAGTATGACAGGACCTCGGTTGTTGTGGCTGCTGACCTTGAAACTAATCCTGTCGACCTGAGTAACCACCCTAAAAACTCTGGACCGAAGGTGCACTAATAAGAGCTGGTGGTACACTGTAGTCTAGTTGATCAGGATGAGACATATGAGGACCACAATTGACAGACACTTCATCTCGAAGAGTTGTCTTCGCATTTTCTCCTATCGTTGGCCAGTATCTCCGCAGAAAACTTCATGTAGAACCCGGATGTTGAAGGCAAAATCTTGGGAAGTAAGAAAAATATTCTTGTCGTGAATCCCAAGGGAGTTCCAGAGGATAGCCTCCATCAAAAGTAACCCTGTCTACATACGAGGCACCACTGAACCCACTGAAATGATGAGGCCTCTTATCAGACCCCTGCACTCTCTCATGTGTAAGAACCATCTTGATCCGCCTAGCAACATTAGCAACCATCTGAAAGAAAATCTCGCCCTCAGTCTCCTTGGCCATCTATAGCCTGATAAGGTGAGTGAGTCCATAAATAAACTCCTCGCCCTCTCCCTCTCAGTGGGAAGCAAGAGAAGAGAATGGCGAGCTAGATCCACAAAACGGGTCTCGCACTGAGTAATAGTCATACTGCCCTGCTGGAGACACTCAAAATGCCTGCGGTAATCCTTTCTCAGTGTGATCGGGAGAAACTTCTCTAGAAATAGCTGAGAGAACGGGTCCCAAGTAAGAACAGGCGACCTAGCTGGTCTGGTCGACATATAATCCTTCTACCACCTCTTGGCGGAACCCTTCATCTGAAACACAGCAAAATCGACCTTATTGGTCTCAACTATACCCCTGTTTCATAGCACCTCATGGCAGCGGTCAAGATGATCATGTGGGTCCTCAGAAGGTGCACCACAGAAGTGAACTGAAAAGAGCTTTAAAAACTTGTCCAATCTCTATAAGCCCTAAGAAATCATGGCGGGCCTATCACCGACCTTGCGGCAACAACCGACTGAACTACCCTAGCTAGCGAGACTGCTGGAGTCTGATGCTGTGGAGCCATCTGTTCTGGAGTGTGAGTAGCGGGAGTCTATGCTCCTCCCTATGCCTGAGATACAACTAGTGCCATAGGAAATGTACCGTTCTGGGACACACTCTCTTTTAGGTCCACCAAACGGACTAGAGCGTCCTGAAGTGCTGGTGTGGCTATGAACCCCTCCGGGACCGGAGCTAGTCCAACAGGTACAGTCTGAGCTGGAATCTCCTTATCAAAATCCACCTGAGGCTCCACTACTAGTGCTTCTGCTCGAGCTCTAGGCGGAGCTCTGCCTCTGCCTCAGCCTTTGGTGCGACCTCGTCCTCGACCTTTGCCCCTCGTAGGAGCTGCCACTGAGGGCTCCGGCTGCTGTCCAGCGGAAGATGCAGTACGTGTCCTCGCCATCTGTGAGGAACAAGAATAGAAGAGTTCAATTATCAAAAATAGAATAAAACCGCACGACAGAGAACAATAAAAGTGAAATTGTTCCTAAACTCCACAGCCTCTGGAAGATAAGTACAGGTGTCTCCAAACAGATCCTCCAGACTCAACTAAGCCTGCTCGTGACTCGTGAGACCTAGGCAACCTAGTGCTCTGAAACCAACTTTTTACAACCCGAAATTTCCACCTTCGGGACCGTGATGGCACCTAACATTTCACTCGCTAGGCAAGCCAATGTTAGAGTAATTCTTTTGCCCATTTTAACCACTTCGAACAATTTAACCAATTAGACAGAAATAAAACTACAATAAAGTACGAAGTAGCATACTGATCCAATTATCTAAGTACAACCCGGATTTGGAGTCACAAGTACACGAGCTTTTAGAGGTTCAACAAATAGAGTCTGAAATAAGTACAATTGTCTCAAATGAAATGAACAGTAAATAAGGAAAGAGAAACGGGACTTTAAGGTCTGCGGATGCCAGTAAATCTACCTTGAGTCTCCAAAAAAGCTAATCCGAGCTGATGCACCTCACGGACAGCTAGGACCAGTACAAAAATCTGGACAAAAAGAGCAGAGTGTAGTATGAGTACAATCAACCCAATGTACTCCGTAAGTGTCGAGCTTAACCTCGACGAGGTAGTGACGAGCCTATGACAGGACATCTATGTGATTAAACCTGTGCAAACAAAAATATACGTCCAATATAACAACAATAAGGATTAAACATGCAGTATTGGGAGAGGGCATGCGAAGGGGAACAGGATACAATAGCTATAACAGAACTAACAACATAAAACCGTCAAGTAAATCACCAACCAATGGAGACGGATAACATCATGAATAAAGACTGCACGGCATCACCCACCACGCTTTTACTCTCAACCTCGTCATGAAACAACAATAATGGCATGGCATCACCCTTCGTGCTTTTACTCACAATCTCTCCATATAATGTTAAATACGGCACGACATCACCATTCGTGCTTTTACTCTCAATTTTATCATGAAACGATAAATACGGCACGACATAACCTTTCGTGCTTTAACTCTCTTCCTCACTATGTGTCAATCAATAAATGAAACAATAATCGGCACGGCATCACATTTCGTGCTTTAACACTCTCCTTTACCAGTATCAATGAATATATAACATCTGGGGAGATAGAATAAGCAAGAATAAACCTTACATCAACAACGGTTCCAGATTACCAAACCTCAACATCCAAAAATACTCAATTATCACAAATAGTTCATAAATGCGGAAAGAACGATCAATTAAGTAATAAACTAGTCTAAGAATGGATACCATAAAGGATGTAAATTACTAGAAACAAGTCACACCCGCATGCTTTAACCTAACAACAACTCATAAGTACTTGTCACCTCACATATACGTTGTACCCAAACATTTAAACACGTAGCAAATGGGTAAACAAGTCCTAATCCCTTAAGTTAAGTTTAACCACGACACTTACCTTGCTCCAAAATCGCCTGAAAGCTCAACCATGACTTTGCCTTTTGAACAAGCCTCTGAACCAACCAAATCTAGCAATTAATTAACCAAACGATTCAAAATAAGCCTCAGGAACGACCCACGAATGAAAGAGGTTCAGTTTAGGTCATTATTGAAAAAGTCAACAAAAGTCAACTCCCGGGTCTGTTTGGTCCAAACCCGAAATTCGGACCAAAACCCGATTACCCATTCATCTCCGAGCCTGGTTATATAATTTGTTTCGAAATCCAACCTTAATTTGAGGTCTAAATTTAAATTTTACAAAAATCCCTAATTCTACCCAAATCCCCAATTTCTACCATGAAAATCCTAGATTTAAGATTGAAATCTTATGAAATATAATGGGTAACTGAAAGAAAGTAGGTTGGAGTTCGCAAATGCTAACCCCACAACTATGAAAAAGCCTTCGCAAATGCGAAGACTTCACGCCTCTGCTGCCTTCGCAAATGCGAACAATATGTTTGCAAAAGTGAACCTGAGAAGATCGCAATTGCGACCCAAACTCACAAATGCGAGAAACCGGCCCATCCTCTACTCGTAAGTGCGAAGTCTGCAGTCCAACACCAAAACACACATGCACCAGCTATTTTCTAAGTCCAAAACCACTCCGACGTCAATCTGAAACTCACCCGAGCCCTCGGGGCTCCAAACAAAATATGCACACAATTCGGGGCATATGCTCAAGTTCCAAATCACGATACGGATCCACCGGGACTGTCAAAACACAAATTTGGGTCTGTTTGCTCAAAACCTTAACAAACGTCAACTCAAATGGATTTTAAGGCACGAATTCACATTTTAATTAGTATTTCACACAAAAGCCTTGCGGAAAAAGACACGCACCGAGCAAGCAAATCGAGGAAGGCTAAAAGGAGCTTTTGAGGTTTCGAAACACAGAATTAAGGCTTAAAACTCTAGATGACCTATCGGGTCATCACTTTCTCCATCTCTAAAACAACCATTCGTCTCTCACCAGCTGAAATAAATGAAAGGCTGCCCATACTCATTGTCTTTCTACTCAAGGCATCGGCCACCGCATTAGCCTTCCCAGGGTGATACAAAATGGTAATATCGTAGTCTTTCAACAACTCCAACTACCTCCTCTGCCTCAAGTTGAGATCATTTTTCTTGAACAAATACTGTAGACTCCGATGATCCGTGAATACCTCGCATGACACGCCTTAAAGATAGTGCCTCCAAATCTTCAGCGCATGAATAATAGCTGCCAACTCTAAGTCATGAACAGGGTAAATGTTCACGTGAACCTTTAACTACCGCGACCCATATGCGATCACCCAGCTATCCTGCTGCGACGCATATGCAATCACCTTGCCATCCTGCATCAATACTGCACCGAGCCCAATACAAGATGCATCACAAAACACCATGTAAGATCCTGACCTTGTGGGCAACACCAACAATGGTGACATAGTCAAAGCAGTCTTGAGCTTTTAAAATCTCAACTCATTCTTGTCTGACCATCTAAACAGGGCACCCTTCTAGGTCAATCTGGTCAATGGGGTTGCTATAGATGAAAACCCCTCCACGAACCGACAGTAATAAAACCAAGAAACTCCTGATCTCCGTAGCTGAAGTGGGTCTAGGCCGGTTTTGAACTACCTCAATATTCTTATGATCCAACCGTATGCCCTCTGTCGATACTACGTGCCCCAAGAAAGCGACTGAGTCCAACCAAAACTCGCACTTTGAAAACTTGGCATATAACTAGCTGTCTCTCAAAGTCTGATGTACAATCCGAAGATGTTGCTCGTCCTCTTCTCGACTGCGGGAGTAGATCAAGATATCATCAATAAATATAATTAGGAAGGAATCCAAGTAGGGCTTGAACACCTAGTTCATCAAATCCATAAATGTTGTTGGGGCATTAGTCAGCCCAAATGACATCACTAGAAACTCATAATGCCCATACCGAGTCCGAAAAGCAATCTTAGGGACATCGGATGCCCTAATCTTCAACTGATGGTAGCCAGACCTCAAATCAATCTTTGAAAACACCTTGGCACCCTGAAGCTAATGAAATAAGTCATCAATTCTCAGCAATGGATACTTGTTTTTTCTGGTGACCTTGTTCAACTGCCGATAATCTGTGCACATCCTCATCGATCCATCCTTCTTCTTAACGAACAACATAGGCGCACCCCAAGGGCGAGACACTAGGTCTAATGAAGCCCTTATCAAGTAAATCTTGCAACTGCTCCTTTAATTCCTTCAACTCTAGCGGGGCCATATGGTGTGGCGGAATAGAAATGGCTGAGTACCCGGAGCCAAATCAATACGAAAGTAAATATCTCTGTCAAGTGGGATCCCCGGTAGACCTACTGGAAACACCTCTGTAAACACACGAACAACTATTACTGAATTCATAGAAGGAACCTCCGCACTAAAATCGCGGACATAAGCCAAATAAGCTAGACATCCCCACTCGACCATACGTCGAGCCTTCATATAAGAGATAACCCTGCTGGTAGGATGGCCAGGAGTCCCCTTCCACAATTGAGGCAACCCCGGCAAGGCTAAGGTCACCGACTTGGCGTGAAAATCCAATATAGCATGATAAGGTGACAGCCAATCCATACCCAAGATGACATCAAAATATACCTTATCAAGAAGCAGGAGATCTACGCTAGTCTCAAGACTCCCAATAGTTACCACACACGAATGATAGACACGACCTACAATAATAGAATCTCCCACAGGTGTGGACATATACGCAAGAGCACTCAACGAATCACGAGGCACAACAAGATATTAAGCAAAATAGGATGACAAGTAGGAATAAGTGAAGCCCGGATCAGTTAGAATTGAAGCATCTCTATGGAAAACTGGAACAATAACTGTGATGACAGCATCAGATGACTTATAGCTAGCTGGCCTCCACCTCTAACGGCCTGACCTCCACCTCTAGCTGCCTGACCCCTACGTCTAGCTGGCTGAGCAGGCAGTGAAGCAACCGATGCTGGAACCATGGCACGAGAACCCTGTTGTTGTGAGCTTCCCGACCAAGGGCAAAATCTATCAATGTGACTCGAATCATCACAAGTATAACAGCACCTCGGTTGTTATGACTACTGATCCTGAAACTGACCATGTCAACCTGAGTAACCACCCTAAAAACTCTGGAGCAGAGATGCATTAATAGGAGCTGGTGTTGCACTGTAGACTAGCTGTTCGGGATGAGACATATGAGGGCCGTGACCACCAAAATCACTGTGAGATGCCTGGAGCACTAAGTGAATGGCCTGGAAGGAGCCTCCACCAAAAGTACCCCTGCCTCCAGACGAGGCACCACTAAACCAACCGAAATAATGAGGCTTCTTATGAGACCCCTGCCCTCTCTTCTATGCAAGAACCATCTCGATCCGCCTAGCAATATTAACAGCCATCTGAAAGGAAATCTCACCCCCCATCTCCTTGGCCATCTGTAGCCTGATAGGGTGAGTAAGTCCATCAATAAACCTCCTCACCCTCTCCCTCTCAGTAGGAAGCAAGAGAAGAGCATGACAAGCTAGATCCACAAAACGCGTCTTGTACTAAGTAACAGTCATACTACCCTGCTGGAGACGCTCAAAATGCCTATGGTAATCCTTTCTCAGTGTGATAGGGAGGAACTTCTCTAGAAATAGCTGAGAGAACTGGTCACAATTAAGAGCAGGCGACCCAACTGGTCTGGTCGACATATAATCCTTCCACCACCTCTTGGCGGAACCGGTCACATGAAACACAACAAAATCAACCCCATTGGTCTCGACTATACCCACGCTCTGCAACACCTCATGGCAGCCCTCAAGATAATCCTATGGGTCCTCAGAAGGTGCACCACTGAAGTGAACTAGAAAGAGGTTTGTTAACTTTTCCAATCTCAATAAGCCCTCAGAAGACATAGCGGGCCTATCACCTGCATGTGCCACAACAACCAGCTGAACTACCCCAGCTGGCGGGGCTGCTAGAGTCTAATACTAGGGAGCCATCTATTTCGGAGTGTGAGTAGCGCGAGTCTATGCTCCTCCCCCAGCCTGAGAGACGGCTAGTGCCACATAAAATGTACCGGCCTGGGCCACACTTTCCATAAGGCCCATCAAATGGACTAGAGCGTCCTGAATACTAAATTATCACAAATAGTTCCAAAATACCAAACCTCAACTTCCAAAAATACTCAATTATCACAAATAGTTCATAAATGCACAAAGAACGATCAATTAAGTAATAAACTAGTCTAAGCATGGATACCATAATCAAAGAAGGATGTAAATTACAAAAAACAAGTCACACCCGCATGTTTTAAACCAACAACAACGCATAAGTACTCGCCACCTCACATATACGTCGTACCCAGACATTTAAACACGTAGCAAATAGGCAAACAAGTCCTAATCCCTCAAGTTAAGGTTAACCACGACACATACCTCGATCCAAATTCGACTCAAAGCTCAACCACGGCTTTGCCTTTCAAACAAGCCTTCGAACCAACCAAATCTAGCAATTTATTAACCAAACGATTCAAAATAAGCCTCAGGAACTACCCACGAATGAAAGAGGTTCAATTTAGGTCATTATTGAAAGTCAACAAAAGTCAACTCCCATGTCCGCTTGGTCCAAGCCTGAAATTCGGACCAAAACCCGATTACCCATTCATCTCCGAGCCTGGTTATATAATTTGTTTCGAATCCAACCTCAATTTGAGGTCTAAATTCCAATTTTACAAAAATTCCTAATTCTACCCAAATCCCCAATTTCTACCATGAAAATCCTAGATTTAAGGTTAAAATCTTATGAAATGTAATGGGTAACTGAAAGAAAATAGGTTGGAGTCACTTATCAATGAATTGGGGAAGAAAAGTTCTTGGGAAAATCGCTTCTAAGGTTTTTTGGGTTGAAAATTTGAAAGAATGAAAAAAATCCCGTCTATCTCAGCTTTTAACCAGGCACAGATGCTGCAATTGCGACCTGGGGTTTGCAAATGCTAACCCCACAATTGCGAAAAAGCCTTCGCAAATGCGAAGACTTCACGCCTCTGCTGCCTTCGCAAATGCGAACAATATGTTCTCAAATGTGAACCTGAGAAGATCGTAATTACGACCAAAACTCGCAAATGCAAGAAACCAGCCCCTGCTCACAACTGCAAAGTCTCCTTCGCAAATGCAAGGCTCACATTTGCGAGCCAGACCTCGCATTTGCGAAGTCTACAGTGCAGCACCAGAACGCACATGCACCAGCTATTTTCTAAGTCCAAAACCACTCCGACACCAATCCGAACTAAGCCCTCGAGGCTCCAAACAAAATATGCACACAAGTCCAACAACATTATACGAACTCGCTCGCGTGATCGAAACACCAAAATAACACCTAGAACTACGAATCGGACACTAAATTAAATAAAATTTTCAATGGAACTTAAGAATTTTTATTTTAACAACCGGATGTCCGAATCACGTCAATGCAACTCCATTTTGCACCTTTGCAGATAAGTTATAAGTATAGTAATGAACCTATACCAAGCTCCGGGACCAGAATCCAGACCTGTTAGCAACAAAGTCAAACTTTGGTCAAGTCTTTAAATTCTTTCAACCTTTAAACTTCAAATTTTCGATGAAATGCGATAACTCGAGCTAGGGACCTCCGAATTTGATTCTGGGCATACGCTCATGTCCTAAATTACGATACGGACCCACTAGGACTGTCAAAACACAGATCCGGGATCTGTTTGCTCAAAACATTGACAGTCAAATCAAATCAATTTTTAAGATACGAATTCACACTTTAATCAGTATTTCACATAAAAGCCTTCCGAAAAAAGACACGGATCGTGCACGCAAATTGAGGAATGTAAAAAGGAGCTATTTGAGGTTTTGAAATACAGAATTAAGGCTTAAACTCTAGATGACCTATCGAGTCATCACAGATATCTAGCGGCAAGTATCATGTACCTTACACGCTCAGGTCGTCTCATCGTAGTGCCGTACAAATCGACTCGGCCATGCTAATAATAGCACAAAATAGTACCTCTCGAGGGAGATCACTCTGCCATAGTCTGTACCACAAAGTGGCCATCTACGCCTATACCGGCACGTGCAGTTTTATGACAACGAACACAATATATCTGAAGTCAATCTCGGTGAACACAATAACTTCCAAAATATTTGATACTTCAAAAATAGATTCATAGCATAGTAGCCTCAAAGGATCTATTTTATCAAATCATAGCATTAATAGAAAATCTAAGCCTTTTGAACAAAATTTAAATAAACAACCTTTTACATGTTAAAGTCTTTAGCAATTTAACATAAATCTTTGAAAGATACCACAGGTGCTATTCTATTTATCAATTTTCAAAAAAAATACTTTCCATGAAAACTTATCTTTGGCACTCAAATATGTATACTCTTATCATTACGTAAGTTTTGATAAAAACTTATAACATTTACCTTGAGAGTCATTTTGCCAACAAGATTTAAAATAAAATTTTAAAACAACATGACACTATATATGTAACGTAATATTTTAGTACATGGAGACATCCGTACTTGTTTGTTCCCACAAGCACGAAAGCACATTTACAAACTACTTAAGCATTAACTCGAAACATGCTTTTAGAGAAAATCTTTCAAGAAGAGTAAGTTTTAATCAACTTACTTCGCTTTCGCTTTATTAATATTCACAGGCTTTTCATCCTCTTCCATCATTCTAACGTTGATTAAAATGCTTAAGCATCACCAACAAGTCGATATCTGCAACTAGATATCCTAATTACATTAAAATATGACCTAAAATATTGATCAATATCCATTTATAGATCATAAGTTGGCTACAACCCTCCAACAACTCAAATCACCGAATAGAGCCACATGCTAGCCCATTCAACTTCATTCTTATATTATACCCGTTCGAAGTCATAATGATACTAAATCAATTGTCCAATGCCACCAAGTTGCTATTCATGTTTTTTCATAATCAACACTTGCAAAATATACAATTCGGGTGATTATTTAGTTGATCACTTCCAACTTTCGCTAACAATTAATTCAATATGTTCATTGTATTCATTAATTTCATCGCCAAGATTACTATTCATCTTCTATCTTATTTTCTCAGAAGTACTATTCATGTCATAAATTAGAGTTTTATAATCCAATGTTTCAACCATTCAAACTTGTAACAAATGCTTCAAATACTTTTAACTACTCATAATAAACGAGTTTGAAGCATTGGAATTTCCTCTAGTAGATCAATCTTGACAAATCACAACTTTGGTGATTTTTGTGTTCTTGAGGATTTGATCATGCATTCTAGTATTTCGATGCAAGAATGATATTAGAACTCATATATATTGGGTAAGAATCAACGCAAACCATCATTAACAACTTCCCTTAGTTGGTTGGACTTGATTTGAGCTTAAAATCGTCTCTTCACCTCAAGAACCCTAAACCCCAATACTCAAAACACTCTCTTCCCCCGATTTTGTACTTATAGGCCCAAATTTCTGAGTTTCAGATGTGGCCCCGTATGCTTCACATCCCCAGTTCACTCCCCTTCGAAGCTCGGACACGGAACCAGACGCTACGATAGTACTTCACTGCCAGTCTTTGGTAATATGATCATAAATTCTTGTAGAAATGTCCAAATGACAAACGGTTTAATGCGTTAGAAACAAGACTCGAAGATTTTTCATTTGATAGGTTGTCCACCACATAACTCCTGATCGTCCAAAGTTAGGTCTTGTGCGTACTCATTTGGATCTTTAGTTTATCATATAATTTCCAACTTGACTTGGACTTAGGGCTCTCCTTAGACCCCACATCACTTATAATATGTCTCGTACACTTATTATTATATCCAATTAATATTCATCATATTAATAGTCCTCGTCTGCATACAAAATAATATAATTAGCACACATCAACTTTCTTAATAGCGGTTAAGTACTTCCAAATTTTTCGGGGTTCTACAGAGACAATCCTAGGGGGGTAATTATGTATTATCCACTTTATTTATTGTTTCTTAAGAGGCGTGAAAAGTCCAAAGTGAACAATTAAAAGTGAACAGAGAAAATACATTTCAAATATTTAATGCATGTTTTAGATCATAAATTACAAAGCCTTTATTTCTTTCTTAAATTATGTACATAATCATATGGTGCCACATAAATTAGGATGAATAAAGTATTTTTTTCAAAACTTGTTTGCTCCAGCGCTATAACTTAGATTTTAATCTTGCTGTAAAGAAACTAACTGAAAGGTTTAGTTTTCCATAGTAGCATTAACTTTTAATTAAACACATATACGGAAGTGAAAAGTCACCAATAAATTCTTTTGTGCTTGTGAGCCACAAGATGATTTAATTTTTTGTTTTAGAAAAAATAAAGATGGCATACTTTGTGCCAATGATGTGACTGGTAGTGAGCTTTTCAATTCTATGCCCAAGTCGATAAATATGTGATAGGTATTTAAGGTTGTCCAACGGACGGGCTGGTCCGTCCCGTCCCGTTAAGTTTATTCCATGTTAAACAGTACATGGAATGGGACAGATTGTTCATTTCGTTCTATTTATCTCGTCTCGTACCGCCTATCTCGTATGTTATTTAAATTTTTTTTCTTTTGAAATAGAGCCATTGACCGACGGTTATAAACGGTCATATTTGGCCCCCATTCCGCCAAAACACCCCCTCCACCCTCCCCCAAACTTTTAATTTAACCTCTAAATTTAAGACAACATGATTTGTAATTGGCTAAGAGGCCTAGTTCAAGCAGAACCCTTTTTAGAAGGTGGCTGCGAAAATTAGGTGCTCTTCAAAAGAATTATATTCGTATGTGAAATTTGAAAGTCTATCAATAAAATAAAAGGCTCTAAGCTTTGAATTTATTTTATGAATTGTCTTACACTCTTACTTAGTTACTTAATGGCTTGAAATTATATTAAATAAATTATAACTATATTATAATTACTAAAATATTTCATTACAAGTCTTTTTTTTTATATATTTTATAATTCTTTACTTAGTTTCTTTATAATTTATTAAGTTTTAAGTTTATTAAATAAGTCAAAAAATTAGCCGTTGCAAACTTTAAAAACTTAGTAAATTGTAAAAAAACTAGCCATTGCCAAAGTTAATACTTAAATAACTAATTAATTTTTTTTAAAAGGCTCGCGAACTGTCCCGTCCTGTCCTGTCTTATCCTGTTTGTTAACGGAATGAGATGGTGTCACGACCCAAAACCCCAATCCGGTCGTGATGGCGCCTCTCATGAAGACAAGGCTAGCCAATCCAACTAAACCTCGATTTAAACAGTTAAACAACGCAAATTAATATAAGTATGGTTTAATAACATAAATTAGCGGAAAAATATAGAGAACCATCCCGACTACAGCCCGAACCGGGGTGTCATAAAGTCATGAGCAACTAATGAAATCCTAATAACAAAATTACTATTACAATGTCTTGGCACAATTGTTAGATGAAAGTGGAAATAACATGATAAAAGAGATACGGGGCTGCGGACGCCAATAGCTACCTCGTATTCTCTGAATCACCGCTCTGACAATAGTAGTCAATACCTCGGAGCGGAACCGATGACGCCTGAGTCTGCACACATGGTGCAGGGAGTAATGTGAGTACTTCCAACTCAGTGAGTAATACATATAAATAATGACTGAAGGTAAGAAAAACACATAAGACTTAGAGCAATCCACGATGGAACAGTAAAAACATGTAACATCTCAAATAGATAACACGAAGTAAATGGAAACAATACCAACACAACCAAAAATGCAATGCAATGCAAGTCATGACTATCGTGGCGGCGTGGCACCCGCTCCCTGGGTACCCGGCGCTTACTGTGGGGGGTTCAATAGGACAATATCTCATGACGGCGTGTCACCCGATCCATGCACATTACATCTCGTGGCGGCGTGCCACCCGATCCATTAAAATCATTTGAAAATATCATTTAAGTTTCAAAATTGAGTTTATGAAATGAATCAATTCAGTAACAGATACCCCTGAAGGGTTCACATAACCGGCAAGATGCCCAAATAATACCCCTGAAGGGTTCACATAACCGGCGAGATGCCCAAGTATGATTTAGTAAACAATGACAAATACCCCTGAAGGGTTCATAACCGGCTAGATGCCCAAATATGATGATATCAATAAGTTTCAATCAATCACGTAGTAAAATCATCAAAACGGGATGGACCAAGTCACAATCCCCAGTAGTAAACGACACAGTACAGCACTACGGTGTGCAAATCCGGGGTTTCGAACCCTCAGGACATCATTTACAATCATTACTCACCTCAAATCGGCTAAATCCTTAGCCCGCGATGCCCTTGCCCTTTGAATTGGCCTCCACGTGCGTCGATTCTATCCAAATTCAGAACAATTACATCACAATATGTCGTGGGAACAAAGCCCAAGCGAAACAATCGAAAAACACCAAGAAATCCCAAAATTAGAAAATCCGAGCCCGAGCCCGAGCCCACTTCTCAAAATTCAGTAATTTTCACCTCAACGGGTTCCTTATCTCCTCACGAGTTCAACCATACAAAATTTGTTGAATTCCGACATCGGATCGACCTCCAACCCTCAAATCTAAACTTAAGGGTTTTTCACAATTTTTTCAACTTAAATCACCAATTAATTGCTAAAAACAGTGATAAACTGAGGTAATTCCTCAAAAATTTAGTTAGGAACACTTACCCCGAGATTCCTCTTGAAAATCCCCCAATATTTGCTTCAAGATTCGCTTCAATCCGAGTTCTATGGCCCCAAGTATGTTTAAGATGACCAAAACTCTTCCTTTAAGAATTTGTCCATGAAAATCTCCTTTTGATATAGTTTTGAGGTTGGTTTATGGTGATTCTATGGTGTTTGGAGGTGTTTCTCTTCGTGGGTAACGAAAATGGGTTCTTGTAGGGCAAAATGGGCATTAGTTTCTATTTAAAAAGGGGTCAAAATCAGAACAATAAAACTTTCAGGTGTTGAAAATGCTATAGCATTTCGCGTAGCAAAATCAACTTTGCTATAGCAAACTGGTCGCATTTCTGACATTGTTTTGGCCCAAAAATCTGTTGCACTTTGCTATAGCATTTTCGCGTAGCAAAACCAAAATGTTGTTCGCATTTTTGACATCAGGCGTAGCATTTCTAACGTTTATGCAGATTTTGTTTTCCTTGACACAAAAATAAACATAACTTTCTCATACGATGTCCGAATTGGACGATTCTTTTTGCTATGACTCCGAAATTTCGATACGGATCTAACGCTTCAATTAAAACTGAATTTGGATCCCATTTTCATAATATTATACCACTTACTCTTAAAGAGACGACATCGATACATTCTTGAAATGCCAAAGTTAAACTCCATCAAGCATCCGAAATCCATTCGAGGCCCTCGGGACTTCAACCAAATATATCAACAAATCTTAGAACATCACATGGACTTAGTCGAGGCGTCAAATCACATCAAACAACGCTAAATACACGAATCATACCCCAATTCAAGCCTAATGAAACTTAACAATTCCAACTTCTACATTCGATGCCGAAACCTATCAAATCGAATCCGACTGACCTCATATTTTGCACACAAGTCATAAATGACATAACGGACCTATGAAGATTTTCAGAACTGAATTCCGACCACGATATCAAAAAGTCAACTCCTCGGTCAAACTTTTCAAAAATCTTCTATTTTCCAACATTCGCCAAAATGCGTTGAATTGTCCTACAGACTTCCAATTTCAAATCCGGACATACGCCTAAGTCCGAAATCACCATACGAAGCTATAGCAACTCTCGAAATTCCATTCCGACCCTCGGATCAAAATCTCACGTATCGACCGGAAATCGCCAAAATTCTAACTTCACCGCGAAATCAACTCAAAGCGAGGTTTGCGGTTCGCATTTCATGTTTTGCGATCGCATTCTCGTCGCATTCCTGACGTAGATTTTTGTCCAAATTTCTGTCTCAGTATGCGATCTCCACTGTCAAATATGCGGTTCGCATTTCAGGTTTGCGGTTCGCATTCTGACCGCATTTTAGTCGCGAATCTTGCGCAGGTTTCTGCTTGTTTTTGCGACTCCACTGTGAGATATGCGGTCCGCATTCTCACCTGGTTTTTCTGCAACTTTTGCTTTTCCAACGATGGTTTAATCCGTTTAACCACCCAAAACTCACCTCAAACGCAGACTACTCAACTTGATTACTTAAAACACGGATAACGAAGCATAATGAGACGGAAAAATGGGGAAAACGGAGCGGTAACTCACGAGATGACTAGCCGGGTCGTCATAGATGAACTTATCGTTTCGTCCTATTTAGATCCGTCACGCCACCATTCCGACTAAATATTATCTCGTCCCGTCCCGTCCCATTTATTTGGTCCTTTCCAGACGTCCCGTTGAACAGCCTTAGATAGGATAGTCAGCAGACTAAAGTGGAAAACAAAAGAAATCCGGCAAAAAATTTAAAGTGCATGACTTGAGTGAAAAGAACATGAGAAATTCAAGAAAAAGAAAAACGAAAAATATTCTTTATCTCTCTCATTAAAGTTTTTATTCTTTGTGGGGCATATTGTAAAGCGGCAATATAGAGAACTCCCATCACTAAAGAGAAAAATGAGAAACTAATATTTCGCTCATTTCAATTTATGCTATGATAGTTGACTGAACATGAATAATAAATAATAAATGATTTAATTTGTGGTTTAAACATATTATGACGTTTATATGACTAGCTATCCCAGCATGCCATCAAGGAGATGACGAGGAGTTTAAAATTAAAATTATTTTTAAATATAACAAAAAAAATTTTAAACATAAAATTAAAGACGAAGTTAAACATGCTTAAGCGAAAATAGTATCAAGATAAATGACCTCATGGGAAGTTCTCATGTCGCATCTAATTCTTTTTTTGTTTTTTTTGGTAAAAAAGACATAGGAAGCCATATTTATAGGCATGTTCAATTTACTAGTTCAGTTAAATCGGTATGGCTATAGTTTTTTTTAATATGGCTATGCCGCTATGGTTTCAAAAACCAACAGGGAGAACATAATTATGTTTTTATTCCGATCTCCTGCAATCAATTTTGTATTTTTGTTGTTTAATCCAAAATATGATGAACATGTAAAAAACACTTCGAGAATTTAGTCACATTTTTGGCAAATAAATATCCACAAATTGGAAGAGACCCAATAGCTGGATAATAGAATTGTATATTAATGCACTCACCACCTCCCCCTCCCCCATTCGCCCACCCAAAATTTAAACAATAATTAGAAAAGAGTTTATTTTTTACATACTCATATGCAATATTTTTTTGCATTATCAGGTTAATTACTTTAAAAAAAACTGTAAGCAGTTACTCAAAAAAAGTAAGAAAGAATGTAATAACCAATAGAGTGTGTGACTGTGACACTGTGTGTAATTATTCTAGCTTAGCAAAGAACCATACATGTGGGCTAGCCAATATAATATATATGAGTCTCTGTATATATTTTTAACTTAGCAAAGAACCATAACATTTGTGCTAGCCAATATAACACACATTAGTCAGTAATATTGCGGGCACATAATTCGTTATCAGTCAAAATTGCTACAAAGCAGGACCGTTTGAATTCCATGGTGGCAACTGGCAACTACATATTTCGTTCATGTTTCTAATTCTTTGTTGATATCAAATTTCTGGCCGCCTAATTAAGAGTCTTTGAGCCATGCTCTGTAGATTACTAGGAATAATTTTGCCGGGACAGTCCGGTGGGCAAAGTATCCCGCATTCATGCAGAGTCTGAGGAGGGATCGCACCCTAAGGGGTATAATGTAGACATCCTATCTTAATGCAAGCATTAGTTACTGGTTCCATGGCTCGAACTCATAACGTATAGGTCACATGGAAACAAAAAAATGAAAAATATTCATATTTTGGCTTCAAATTAATCAGTCCAAAAAAATATCATTTGTTTACATCATTATGCTTCTTTGAGTGAGCTGATTTGTTTTGACCCTAAGACAATATTCCACAGAAAAGTAAACAAAATCTGCTTTGACCAGATGTTGAAAAATATCACTTTTGTATTTGCATCTAAATATCCCATTTATTGCCAAACCAGAAGCCTACAACAGAGCATATGCAACTGAAGTTTGAAGATAACAACTAACCAAAATGCAGTTCTTCAGCTTGGTTTCCATTTTCCTATTTCTATCTTTCCTCTTTTTGTTAAGGAAATGGAAGAACTCCAATAGCCAAAGCAAAAAATTGCCGCCAGGTCCATGGAAACTACCAATACTAGGAAGTATGCTTCATATGGTTGGTGGACTACCACACCATGTCCTTAGAGATTTAGCCAAAAAATATGGACCGCTTATGCACCTTCAACTAGGTGAAGTTTCTGCAGTTGTCGTTACTTCTCCTGATATGGCAAAAGAAGTACTAAAAACTCATGACATCGCTTTCGCATCTAGGCCTAGCCTTTTGGCCCCGGAGATTGTCTGTTACAATAGGTCTGATCTTGCATTTTGCCCCTATGGCGATTATTGGAGACAAATGCGTAAAATATGTGTCTTGGAAGTGCTCAGTGCCAAGAATGTTCGGACATTTAGCTCTATTAGGCGCGATGAAGTTCTTCGTCTCATTAATTTTATCCGGTCATCTTCCGGTGCGCCTGTTAATGTTACGGAAAGGATCTTTTTGTTCACAAGCTCCATGACATGTAGATCGGCGTTTGGGCAAGTGTTCAAGGAGCAAGACGAATTTATACAACTAATTAAAGAAGTGATACTCTTGGCAGGAGGGTTTGATGTGGCTGACATATTCCCTTCACTGAAGTTTCTTCATGTGCTCAGTGGAATGAAGGGTAAGATTATGAATGCGCACCATAAAGTAGATGCCATTGTTGAGAATGTCATCAACGAGCACAAGAAAAATCTTGCAACTGGGATAACTAATGGAGCGTTAGGAGGTGAAGATTTAATTGATGTTCTTCTAAGACTTATGAATGATGGAGGCCTTCAATTTCCTATCACCAACGACAACATCAAAGCTATAATCTTTGTAAGTACTGAACATTGCAGTTCTATCCTTATTCCTATTTAAGTATACATTAGCTTCTAGCACGTGCATCATAAATTGATATCGTAACTGGGCCATAAAATGCAGGACATGTTTGCTGCCGGAACAGAGACTTCATCGTCAACAATTGTGTGGGCTATGGTGGAAATGGTGAAAAATCCAACTGTATTCGCGAAAGCTCAAGCAGAAGTAAGAGAAGCATTTAGAGGAAAAGAAACTTTTGATGAAAATGACGTGGAGGAGCTAAACTATCTAAAGTTAGTCATTAAAGAAACTCTTAGACTTCATCCACCGGTTCCACTTTTGCTCCCAAGAGAATGTAGGGAAGAGACAAATATAAACGGCTACACTATTCCTGTAAAGACCAAAGTCATGGTTAATGTATGGGCATTGGGAAGAGATCCAAAATATTGGGATGACGCAGAAACTTTTAAGCCAGAGAGATTTGAGCAGGGCTCTAAGGATTTTGTTGGTATTAATTTTGAATATCTTCCGTTTGGTGGTGGAAGGAGGATTTGTCCTGGGATTTCATTTGGTTTAGCTAATGCTTATTTGCCATTGGCTCAATTACTATATCACTTCGATTGGAAACTCCCTACTGGAATCAAACCAAGCGACTTGGACTTGACTGAGTTGGTTGGAGTAACTGCCGCTAGAAAAAGTGACCTTTACTTGGTTGCCACTCCTTATCAACCTCCTCAAAAGTGATTAATGATGAATATAAAATATTCTTATATTATATACTTAAAAAATATACTATTTTAAATAAAGTATTGATATAATATTTCGATTCTCTGCATTTTCTAACAATATTTTGCAGGAGATAAGAATATTATTAATAAAGCAAGAAAATGAAAGAAACGAGAAGGTTGTAACATATTCAATTCACAACGCAAGATGGTTACGACGCATCTTCTTCAAGATGCATCTTCCTCGGGACACATTCTCCTCACTGTGTATCTTCTTCAGTTAAGATCACAACATTTCAGGAAGAAATGCTCTTCTATAAGTAGAAGGCAACTCTCTATGTAGTAGGCATCGAGGAAAAAGGAAAAAAAGAGCCACTTTATAAAGCTTTGGTCTCTTAATCTTTCTTTCTTTACTTCTTGTAATTTTCAGATTTCCTGATAAGCTTTGGTGTCTTTTTGTTGGGATAGTTGATGAAGCTTGATATATATATGTATAATAATTTTCTCAATCTTATTACATACTTGGCTTGAGATTCTCTAGCTCCACTTTTATATTGTGCTGGGATGTTAGATTTTAATTAGTCACATCTATCTATTTATTTCTAAAGTTACTTGTATTGATTTTGTAATTCTCACAAAGCAAAATGGATACATATTGACTAGGGTGAGTCAGCAGATAGAGGGTAATTTTTAGCAATCTAGCATTCCAAATCTTGATTTTTGCTTACTTCAATTTTAATTCTCACGAAGGAATTGTTATAAGCAATATTATTGAGTTTTTCGTAAAGATAATCTCAAGAGGTCTTTACTACTTCTTGGCACAATTCAAGCAAGACATATATTTCGATCTTATCGACACTAGTCGTAAGTCGGTTATAATATAACCTCAAGGAGTATTATTAATTGTTTACCTTCTAGTGAGCAAAGCATAATTGTATTAGCAGTAAGCAATTATGCCATTAGTGAAATATATGTGTAGAAATTGAGTTTTCATTATAAAAATATCGTCACGTGAATTCAATGATTCTCAATATTTTTTAAATATAAATTTTCCAGAAGTTTTTTTTGTTTAAGTAATTTACAAATTCAAAATCCTACTCTCTTTTTATCAACTTGGTTCTCTTAAATAGTAGCTAAAATATATCAAGTTTGTAGAATAGATTCCAATCTATGTGGGACGATATCCTAAACTATACTAGAATTTGACTGAGAACGAGTGAATATTTTCTATGCACTAAGAGCTCGTCAATTAATGACTCTAATTGTTTCAATTTTTTTCCCTAGTAAACCCCACTGTTGTCCTGTCTTTCTTTTTGGTGTTTTTCTGATTTTATCTACTCTTATACATGTATCTTTTACCATAGAGGAATATATCGTGTTGTCGAATAACATTTTCTGTTTATCTCAAATTTTGGATAGGTGAGGACACAATTTCCATCTGCGATAAGATCATAATGATGTGTAAGTGATGGCATTCAGCTTATTTCAATTGTGAAGCTAGTCCTGTAGTTGTTCTAGTCCAGAACCCGTTGCTTTTTTTAGTCATTCTTAGTATGGTTGAAATAGGAGTTGATGAATTGAATTGTATTTGTTCATACTTCTTGAGTGATTTTACCAAGTTCATGCTTTATTTGATTTTAAATTGATTAGGACTCCGAAATTGTGCCGCTAATTTGCCGTTATGTATTTCTAAATTAATTTTCCTTCATATTTTCTGTGAAAAGATAAAATACATATTATGTTATATATATAGAGAGAGAGAAAGGGGTCTGACTTGAGCAGGAGAACTGTGTGTTTGAACAGGGAGGCTCTGGTTTTCAAATGACTTGCACATTGTTCATAATTGTTAAAATAAGAGGCAGGTCAGTCTGATTGATATGCAGATGTAGCCATAGTTTTGGGCAACTTCATTTTCTTTGTTCTAGTAAATAAGTATGGCTTTAGTTTCAAAAACCAACAGAGAAGTGTATGTTTTTGTTTCCTTCTCTGCCAGTTTTCTCTTCTTTTTCTAAAAGCTAGTTTCTTTAGCTTCGCAAAGAACTTTGCATGCGTGTTAGTACGATACACACACGCGTTGTTTGAATTTAGCAAAGGACCAAACATATGAGTTAAATCAATGCAATATATAATATATATGCGTTATCCTCATGTTTGGGAATTTTTCTTTTCTTTTTCGCTTAAGCAGAAAAATGCCAGCCGATATTTTTTGCTTCACAAGAAGTCGGGTCTCTCCGCCAATAAGTACTACCGAGAGAGTCAAGTACAAAAATATTTAAAGCAAAAGGGGGGCCGGGGTGTCATTTAAGATTTTTAAGTCATAAATGCTCAACAATTTTAAATTTTTAAATGCTACTTAGTGTTTAGCCAATACTTCTGTATGTTAATTAGGGCTATACAAATGAAACCGACAAACCACATTAATCTGATAATGCGAATCAAATCAAGAAAAGAAATCCGATTATGATTTGGTTTGATCTGGTTTGGTGCTGGAAAAAAAAAACTCGATCATATTTGGTTTGGTTTGGTTTGGTTTGGTTTTAACTAAAAAAATCAAATCGAAACCAAACCAACCCGACATTATATATATAGAAGTTTTAAATATATTTAATACATAAAAATATTTATGGTAGTGTATTTTATAAATATTTTTTAAGCTTTTTCATAGTTTTATCTTTGAACGTATTATTTCAAGCTTAGGCTTATAATTTTTGGATGCTCCAATAAGCTTTATAGTCCATAAATGTTAGTAACTCTAATAAATCCTAAATCCAAATCAAATCAATACTAATGCAATAAAAGACATTCAATTTAATTATACTGTGAATGAAATAGTATTGAATATCTATTTTTTCTTAGTTTTTTCATGGTTCAGATAAAATGTATAACTTATTTTCTTTTAGTGGTTAGTCATGTAAATAATAGTACTTATTAGTAGTAATTTTACATTATATTTGTTTTCATTATGACTTATTAATAATATTTATTTTATGCGATTTTATTATCTTTGTTGTTGAATATTTTAATACAATGTCATGACTCATCTCATATTTATTATATTTTCTTGAAAAATATATTATATAGTTCTGTCTTATTAGGATTAAAAAAGTATTTGGAGCACAAATTTTTCGTTTTGTGCTATGAAGACTTTATGAAACCAAACCCGAAAAAATCCGAAAACCCGAAAAAATCAAGATTAAAAAATTCGACTTTTATTGGTTTGATTTGGTATTTAGATTTAATAACCCGATACAATTAGTTTAATTTAGTAATTAGAAAATTTGAACTTAACACCTATGTACACCCCTAATGTTAATAGTAGCCTCCAGTATAAAATATAATATTTGGATAAAATACAATAAGTGCTTGAGCATCCACAAGCTACGGTGTAGGTCCGCTATTGGTAGTAATAGAAGCACAATTTGTCCTAGATCTAGTTAGCTAATTTGGTTGCTAGTACATGTAGCTTGACTACTAGTGTTTCTGCTTCCATATTTGACCAGCGAACCTGCCACCTGAGTTACTTTACTGTATTGGGTCGGATATAATCGACCGCATAAGGAGGGTCGAGCCTGGACACAATGCAAGACCGAGTTGCTTCGATCCGAGGTCAGCAAGTCGAGCACGAAATTGGAGCAACCGAGATAAGACAATCGGCATCGGTCGACGAAAGCATACCTCGTAACAAAAGATCAGTTTCGACCGGATATCTCGTGGATTCCTGATATCTCGGCAGGAGTGAATATCTCAACCGTCGTAGACGTTAAGCCACTATTTTAGGGATATTCCATCCCGTAATTGGGGGGATCTTATGTTGTAATTAAGTTTTTACCATAGAGGGGAGTTTTATTTTACCTATAAGAAGGGTATCTACCTTTATTGTAGACACAACACATACAAGAGAAAAAAGTAAGAACTGCTACTGTTTATTATCGAAATCAGTCATCTTTATTGTGTTTCATTATCAGCAATTCAATTACTGCGGTTTGGTTATTCCTTTCTATTTACTATATTCCAATTATTTGCCATTATATTTTACGTTGTATCAAATTAATTCACACATCCTTAGCACTACGAACAAATTCAATTGTTACTCGGATTTAAGGGTAAACAGTTTGGCGCCCACCGTGGGGCTAAGGATATTAGTGAGTTTTTTGATACAATTCTCTTTCACGCACTATTTTACGCTTGCTCTTTGCAGAATCTTCTGTTTTTCAGATTACAACCTAATCATGTCGCACTCACTCCCCATCAACAACGAGTTCAACCACCCAGGCGAAAACTACGCTATGCCCGAAAATGAGGTCCCAATCGACGCCAACTCCCAAATAGCAGTCGACGCTGATCAGACCCCAGCCCATCACACAGCGTTCGGGGGGAAAATCACTCAGGGATTCAACATAGTGGAGAAAATGAAATTAGCCTCAAAGTAATATTTGATATGCTGCAAGCCCAGCAAGCGGCGATAGCCCAATTACAAAGTCGCAGTCAGAACCCGGGCGGAGCCGAAGCCATTCCTCCTCAGGTGGCAGCCCAACAAAATGAGCGGATCACAGCGCAACCAGATGAGAACACTTCAGGAATCAACTCCGGGATTATCAAAATGCTCGAGGAGTTGACTAAGCGGGTCGAGACGGGTGAAAAAAGAATCGAAGCTAACGACAAGAAGGTCGAAACATATAATTCGAGGGTAGACCAGATACCGGGAGCACCTCTGGTGTTGAAAGGTTTGGACTCTAAAAAGTTTGTGCAAAAGCCTTTCCCGTCCAGCGCCGCTCCAAAACCGATTCCGAAAAAGTTCCGCATGCCCGAAATTCCTAAATATAACGGGACTTCAGATCCAAATGAGCACGTGACGGCTTACACCTGTGCTATAAAAGGGAACGGCCTCGAAGACGACGAAATCGAGTCCGTCCTCCTGAAAATTTTTGGAGAAACCCTGTCCAAGGGAGCAATGACGTGGTATCACAACTTACCACCGAATTCCATCGACTCCTTCGCCATGCTCGCTGATACCTTCGTCAAAGCCCATGCAGGCGCCATCAAGGTTGAGACGAGGAAATCAGATTTATTCAAAGTTAGACAACAAGACAACGAAACATTAAGAGAGTTCGTGTCTCGCTTCCAAATGGAGCGAATGGATCTACCACCGGTTACAGATGACTGGGCCATGCAAGCCTTCACTCAAGGGCTCAATACTAGAAGTTCTGCGGCATCTCAGCAACTCAAACAGAGCTTGATTGAGTACTCGGCTGTCACTTGGGCAGACATTCACAACCGGTACCAGTCGAAGATCAGGATAGAAGATGACCAGGTCGGGGTTCCATCGGGCTCTTCTTACCCCATTAGAGCTTTTGCTCGACCTCTAAGGGATAACTATCGAGAGCCAAGGTCGAATCGAGATAGACACCGGCCATACCCAGAAGATCGAAGGATTGTCCCGAGGGGGCATAAATCCCCGAAACAAGAAAGCAGGTACGACCCCAACCAAAGGAACAGGAGGCCGTTGCCGAAAAACAACTTCGAGAAAAGCAACCGCCAAGAAGCACCTCGATTGTCCGAATATAATTTTAATGTCGATTCGGCAACTCTCGTTTCAGCAATCGGTCGCATCAAGGACACCAGATGGTCAAGGCCGTTACAAACTGACCCTGCCAAGAGAGACCCCAACCTTATATGCAAGTATCATGGCACTCACGGGCACAGAACGGAAGATTGCCGGCAGTTGAGAGAAAAGGTAGCCCGGTTGCTCGAAAACGGGCATCTTCGGGAATTTCTGAGCGACCGAACAAAAAATCACTACGAAAATAGGGACAGATTAGCAAATCAAGAAGAGCCAAAGCATACAATCAACATAATAATCGGGGGAGCAGATGCGCCTCAAGTACCGGTGCTGAAACGCACCAAAATATCTATTACCCGAGAAAAACGTACTCGGGACTATGCAACAGAAGGAACTTTGTATTTTAGCGACAAGGATATCGAAGGTCTTACACAACCTCACAACGATGCATTGGTGATATCGATGTTAATACATGATACCCGAGTGAACCGCGTACTTATCGACCCCGGGAGCTCAGCCAACATAGTTCGATCTTGGGTCATTGAGCAACTCGGTCTCTCAAACCAGATTATCTCCGAGGTCTGGGTCCTCAATGGTTTCAACATGGCATCAGAAACAACCAAGGGTGAAATAACACTGATGGTGAATATCGCTGGGACTATCAGGGCAATAAAATTTTGCGTAATCGAAGGCGATATGAGATATAACGCCTTGCTCGGTAGGCCTTGGATACATGACATCAAAGTCGTACCCTCAACCTTACATCAAATGTTGAAGTTTCCATCGGTCGAGGGAGTCGTCACTGTGTACGGGGAACAACATGCGGCAAGGGAAATATTCGCAGTAGAAGAAGTGGCACCGAAATCTTCCGTTCCCCAACAGAAGGCTAAATAGCAATCAGAAAAGCCGCCTTCAACAGATGAGGGTGAACAAGATCAGCTCGACGAAGATAGTTATGGGGTACCCCGATCGTTTATTCCTCCGGATGAGTCCGACGCAACCAAATCGACGATCGAGGAGTTCGAACAAGTCTCGATCCGCAGTGACGCACCCGATAGAAAGGTATACCTGGGCTCGGGTTTAAACCCCGAGCTCAGGTCCAAATTACTTACTTTCCTTTTAGCTAATGAAAGTTCCTTTGCTTGGTCCCATTTAGACATGACAGGCATACCACCGGAAATTGCGACGCACAAGCTGAGTGTTGATCCGAAGTTCCGGCCGGTCAAGCAAAAACAGAGACCTCAGTCCGAAGTCAAACAGGCCTTCATCAAGGACGAGGTAACTAAACTCTTAAACATAGTGTCCATTCGAGAGGTTAAGTACCCTGAATGGTTAGCTAATGTAGTCGTAGTCCCTAAGAAGGGAAACAAACTTAGAATGTGTATAGATTATAAAGACCTTAATAAAGCGTGCCCCAAAGATTCCTTCCCCCTGCCCAACATCGATCGCATGATCGATGCTACTGCCGGCCACGAGACTCTTAGTTTTCTCGACGCCTACTTTGGGTATAAGCAGATACAAATGGATAAGGATGATCAAGAAAAAACATCCTTCATCACTAAATATGGCACTTATTGCTATAATGTGATGCCTTTCGGGCTTAAAAATGCAAGGGCAACATATCAACGCTTGGTAAATAAAATGTTCGAAAAACAATTAGGGAAAACGATGAAAGTTTATATTGATGACATGTTGGTCAAGTCACTGCGAGCAGAGGACCATCTTAGTCATTTGCAGGAAACGTTTGGTGTTCTGAAGAAATACAACATGAAATTGAATCCGGAAAAATGCGCGTTCGGAGTAGGCTCTGGGAAGTTCCTTGGATTTATGGTCTCGAATCGAGGAATAGAAGTCAACCCAGACAAAATTAAAGCCATCGAAGATATAACAGTCGTCGATAGCGTCAAGGCCGTACAAAAGTTGACAGGCCGGCTTGCAGCGTTGGGCCGATTCATATCTAGATCGTCGGACAGGAGTCATCGATTCTTCAATTTGCTGAAAAAGAAGAATGAATTCTCATGGGGACCAGAATGCCAACATGCATTAGAGGAACTAAAAAGGTATCTTTCTAGCCCGCCTTTACTACATACACCAAAAACATGCGAGCAATTATATCTTTACCTCGCTGTATCGGAGATAGCGGTAAGCAGAGTTTTGGTTCGAGAAGAACAAGGTATGCAATTTCCCATTTATTACGTTAGTAGGACATTAGGACAAGCCGAAACCAGGTACCCGCACTTAGAAAAACTAGCACTCGCTTTATTGAGTGCCTCTAGGAAATTGAAACCATACTTCCAATGTCACCCAATATGCGTGGTGACAACCAACCCCCTTAGAAATATTATGCATAAACCTGAGTTATCGGGCCGACTGGCCAAGTGGGCCATCGATATTAGTGGGTACGATATCGAATATCGACCTCGAACCTCGATAAAATCTCAAGTACTGGTCGATTTTGTTGGCGACTTCACACCGTCGCTCATCCCCGAAGTCGAGAGAGAGCTCATGACTAAATCGGGGACTCCTTCGAGAGTGTGGACTCTGTTCACAGATGGTGCCTCAAATTCGAAGGGGTCGGGGCTAGGCATCGTACTCAAACCCCC
>MCJB01005258.1:0-52728 GCA_002018475.1 Nicotiana obtusifolia
GTAGCCGCATCAACGTTAAAATTGTACTCCGATAACCGCGGTGCTTCTTGATGACCGGTGGTTCTCTCAAAATTGCTATTCATCATGGGCCCTCGGTTATTCCGACCTTGATCGTTTCTCCTTTCGCGTCTCGGGGAATCCTTCCTTGCTATAGTGATTTTCCTATCCCCGTGATATGGTCGATGCCGATCTCTATTCAGTCTCGGTTCCCGATAAATCTCCCTTCGAACCCTATCATGAGTCCTGACGGGGTAAATAGATCCCGATGGGGCTCCAAGTTGATCATCTTCCACTCTGATCTTCGATTAGTACCAGTTATGTATATCTGCCCATGTGACGGTAGGATATTCTATCAAGTTTTGTTTAAGTTGCTGTGAAGTCGTTGAACTTCGAGCGTTGAGCCCTTGGGTGAAGGCTTGAACGGCCCAATCGTCAGTGACCGGTGGCAGGTCCATCCGCTCCATCTGAAAACGAGATACAAATTCTCTGACTTTGAACAGGTCCGACTTCCGCGTTTCCACTTTGATAGCGCCTGCGTGTGCTGTTAGAAAGGAATCTGCAAGCATAGCGAAAGAGTCAATGGAATTAGGGGGTAAGTTATGATACCAAGTCATGGCATTTCTCCGAACTTTTTCAAAAGAACGGACTCGATCTCGTCGTCTTCCAAGTCGTTTCCTTTTATAGCGCATGTGTATGCGGTCACATGCTCGTTTGGATCGGTTATCCCATTGTACTTGGGGATTTTTGGCATGCGAAATTTCTTGGGTATTGGTTTTGGAGCGGCGCTTGACGGGAAAGGATTCTGTACAAATTTTTTGGAATCCAAGCCTTTCAATATCGGGGGTGCTCCTGGGATTTGATCCACCCTGGAATTGTATGTTTCCACCTTTTTATCGTTGTCCTCGATTTTCTTTTCGCCAGACTCGACTCGTCTGGTTAGTTCCTCGAGCATTCTCATGATCCCAGAAATTTCCCTCGATCCACCTTCATTCGGCTCATCTATGACTGGTTCATTCTCCAGAACGGTTCCCCGAGAAGGGCCGAACTCAACTTTGTTCGATATTTGGCTTCGATTTTGTAGTTGAGCGATGGCCGCTTGCTGGGCTTGCAACATGTTAAAGATCATTCTGAGGCTGATCCCGTCCCCTTCGTCATTTGGGAGACCCTGAGTTGTTGATCGGTGTTCTCCCCGAACACTGTTTGACGGACTAGTAGTTCGATCTACATCGACCGCCATTTGTGAATTAGCGTCGACCGGAACTTCATCACCGGGTGCTATGTTGTTGTTTTCACCTTGATGATCAAATTCATTATCACCGTACAAAGGCACAGATTGTGAGTGCGACATAGCTGTACTGTAACCTGAAATCGAAGATACTTCACAGAGCAAGTGTAAAATAATTTGTGTGACAGAAAACTGTATCAAACGCTCACTATTATCCTTAGCCCCACGATGGGCACCAAACTATTTACCCTTGGCTTCGGATAACAATTAAATTTGTACGTGATTAAGGACACGTGATTTAGTTTGATACAAATAATGAAGAGTAAAACAGAGATTAAAATCAGTAAACAAATTGGAAAAAATGGAAACCACAAGCCTTGAATAGCTTGGTCTTGATTGATTTCTTCGAGATAAACAAATATGAATCAAACGTATAAAGAGATAATAAAACAGACTTCTTTTCTATATTTTGACAATTGAATCGTGAGATGCCTTTTACAATTGCATTGCCCCTTTATATAGGGGGGAATAATTCTTATACAAGGTAAAACTCTATTTACAAAGTAAAAAATCCCTTGATTTACAGATTTCAACGGTTTTGTTGATTGGAACCGTGATTCCCGCCAAGATATTTACGTATCACGGGATTTTCGGTCTTTCTGTTATGCAAATCTGATAATTTTACCCTAGGACATTTCCCATAATCGACCTCGACAAACTCATCATGAGCATCATGGCTTCGAGTTCCGATTCGATGGTGTTCGGTCTCGACCTTCGATCTTCGATCCTCGATCCCGGCCTATCGAGCAGTAATTTATGATTGATACCAACCGTATAAACTCGAGCCCGATTTTTCCCTACGCGAGCGGTCCGAGTTCGACCCCATACATCTATCACCACCCTCATCACTTACATATCTGTAAAATCTTCGAACATTACATCTTCGTAGTTGTTATTTGGGAGATGTTTCCATCATTGGGGATTGGAGAAGTTTAGAAATTCTTAGCTTTTCCTATTCGATAGTGAGGATGCTACCTGCACAAATAGGAAGGTCGTGTAATCTAAAATTGTTGGATCTGACATGTTGCAAAAGTGGATATAATACTAGTGATTCATTAAATATTGACAAAGGTAAGATATCAGGCCTATCTCATTTGGAAGAACTTCACATGTTAAACAGCTTTGAAAATTGGGATGAAAATGCCATCAAGGAGCTAGAATGCTTGGTGGATTTGAAGGTGCTACAAATTGATATACCTGAACTAAGAGAGGTTCTCAACAAAGAACTGGGATTTCCTTCCAACCTTAGAAGATTTGCTATATCAGTAGGAAAAAAGTTCAAAGGCTATGATAAGAATTGCATGGATCCAAACAATTTTGTAGTGAGTTCTCTGTCTTTGGACATTCCTATCAAGCTTCTTCCTTTAGGGCAATGGGTACGCCTCTTATCGGAACTTACAAAATATTTATACCTGAGAGGTGAGGGTTCAACGGATGCCATAAAAGAACTGGATCCAAAGGGATTTAAGCACTTGAAGGTACTTGAGACAGAATGGTGCAGTAAACTGGAAACTCTTGTTGATGCTTCAATCAATTGGCTTCCCATTTTTCCAGATCTTGAATCGCTAAAGCTTAATTAACTTTTTAACCTAAGATCAATTTGCAATGGAGATACGGATGGTCTTGTGCATTTCTGGAAGGGTGTTGCTGATCAAGGTGGTTCATTTTAAAATGTTAAGAGCATATCTGTCGCATATTGTCCTGAATTGCGCTATCTATTTCCACTATCCGTCGCTGGAAATCTATTGCATCTTCTTCAACTTGAAATTATTGATTGTCGGATTATGACCTCAGTGTTTTTGGAGGAAAATACAAAGTCTGGAAATGCAACGAATAATAAGATTATCCTCCCAAACTTACGTGAGTTGCGGCTCACCAAAGTGAGGAAGCTCTCATCTTTCGTCAAAGGGATTGACAGCATTGAGTTCCTAGATTGAGTATACTTCACATTTACTCTAATGTTCCTCACAGGACCAAGTTTGATCCTGAGGAGTATTTGGATCTGGAATTCCCTCTTAACCCAAAGGTTACTTTTTCCTTGGTGCAGTTTTCTGTTCGTTTGGATTTATGTCTACATTATAAATATAGTTTCAAGATTTGCCCTCATGAAATATACTAGTCTTAATGATCAAGGATGATCTAATGTCTGTGTTCTGTTTTTCTTAACTGTTAGTTGCTATATTTTTTACTGTTAGTTGTTTAGATTTTGATGGAAATAAATCTGGTGGTAGAATTAGTCTTCCGCAACCAAAAAAACTAGGTAACAGACTTTTAAAAAGCTCATGTTTTTCAACAAAAGTTATGGTGATTTTTAGGAATAGAATCAGACCCTAAGTAGGATATAAAAAAATCTGTGTAGCTGCTTGAAAATCAAAGGGAGAGAGAGAGAAGGAGAGATGTGTTTTTCTATGTAATTCCTCTCAATTTCAACAGTAAAAGAAGGTCTTTCAGTTTGAGTTTCATTGTCTTTTCTCTTCTTCATTCCCTGATATTTTGATTACACTATAGAACTTTTGTGTTAACACTCCTCACTTAAGCAGATCATATTTTGGTATCAGAGCAAATATATCATGCCTGTGGATGGTGCAAACGAAGTCCGGGTACAAAGCAACAGGTGAACAACTTTATGAATTGCACATACATCGACGTTCAGTGCAGCAACCAGTCCCTGCAATGGCCAGCGACGACGAGGCTCCATCTTCTAATCAGCCCGAGCAAGTTGCAAAGCTTACATCTGTTATGGCTATTATCCTTAATTGGATATAAAATCAAGCATCATGCCTCCAAGAGAAGGAGAGAATGTCAATTCTACTTCCAGGGAAGTGGTCGACACCCAGAGAAGACGAGAACTTGGCGACATTGATGATGAAGATGCTAGCAGTGATGCTACAGACACAGCCACCTTATTCCCAAAAATTTTTAAGGTGGAAGTGAATTGTTGAAATCCCTGTATACGACGGAGTAGTTGATCTAGAGAAACTAGATTCATGGCTAGACTAGTTGGAGACATATTTCACTCTCCAAAAGTTTAGCAATGCCCAAAAAGTCGCCTCCACACTGTTAAAAATGGTGGGACATGTCAAACTTGGTGGAAGGCTATTACTAAAACTAGAGAAGTTGATGGCCTTACCTGGAGTCAGTTTAAGCGTCTCGTACGAAAGGAATTTTATCCTATGGGGTACTAAGAAGAGCGGTGGAACCAGTGGAATAGATTACGGCAAAAGAAAGATCAAACAGTACAAGACTACACCACTGAGTTTAGGCAACAAGCACTAACCTTGGGAGTATCCTTGAATGACCCGTCAACCTGCACAAAGTATCTATCTGGTTTACATGAGCGAATTCGGGCGAACTAAGTCTGTTTCCAGTTCAGGATTTATCTAGTGCAAGCACCACAACAATGGCTATTGAAAGAAAAATAGGGCATATGGCGAGAAGTAATCACAAACCGGAAATTTCAAGCAGACTAAGAAATTCAGTCTAAAAACCAAAAGAAGGGTGACTCTTCTTCCCTAACATCCAAATCTGAAAAATATTGTAGGCACTGTAAAATTGTAGGTCATGACAAGAAAGAATGCTGGAAGTTGCATCCAGAATTGTTCCCTAAGAAATGGAAGACAGAGGCAAAAGGGAAGCATACAGCAGCTCTAACTGTTGCTAAAGATCTTGTTGAGATCGAGAAAGTAAGTAATGCGGACCCGAGTTTGTCTTTGATGGCCATGCGAAGGAAACAGGCTCGCGACCACCCTCTACACCGGACATTAAAAAAGAACTATTAGCTATGCATATTCAGGTTAAACAAGATGTGATTGGAGCTATATTCATCCCAGGAAGCCAAAAAAAATCTAATATCTGCAAGCTTAGTGCGGAAGCTAGGATTGGAAACAATGCCTCAGCCTCGTCCTTATAACTTGGGATGGATTCACAAAGGAGCAGAAACTAATATCTAGAAGCATGCAAATTGCGATTCGCTATCACTGGCCAATTCATTGATGAGGTATTGTGTGAGATAGTTACCCTTGATATTTGCCAAGTGATCTTCGGTATTCCCTATCTCTGGGAACGAGATGCAACCTATTATCAAAGAGCTCAAAAGTATCCGAAAGGATGGAAAGACATATGTCGTCCATGGAGATATTCCCGAGCAAACAATGAAATTGGTAACAGCTGGTCAGGCTAAAAGATTGCTAAATGCAAGTCAGCGGTTTGTGCTAACGTTGATCAGGTCAATAGAGTCTATACCCAAGGTTGAATCTGCTACTTTATCTTGCAAGGAAATAGAGGACGATTTTCAGCATTTATTAGATGAATATACTGATATATTTAAAGAAATGTGTGGATTGCCACCAACGAGGGCAGTAGAACACGAGATTCAGCTCCTCTCTGACTCAACTTTACCAAAGCTCAGTATGTATCGTAACTCGTTACTGGAAAATGAGGAGATTAAGCGGCAAGTGCAGGAGTTACTAGAAAATAGTGTGATTAAGCCTAGCAGCTCACCATGTGGCCCACCGGTTGTCTTGGTTCCAAAGAAAGATGGAGGATGGCGTATGTGTATTGATTACCGAGCACTTAACAAGATCACAATCAAGAATCGTTACCCCCTTCCTCAGATTGATGACTTGTTGGACCAACTAAAACCAGCAACTGTATTCACCAAACTAGACTTGAAGTATGGTTATCATCAAGTCCGAATTCGTGAAGGAGAATCCTGGAAAATAGCATTTAAGATGCGCCAAGGGCTATATGAATGGATGGTAATGCCATTTGGTTTATGTAATGCTCCTGCAACCTTTATGCAGTTGATGAATGATGTATTGAGGCCTTATATTGAGAAGTTTGTTATTGTATACCTTGTTAATATTTTAATCTACAGTCGTTCAAGGGAAGAGCACATTCAACATGTGAGGCAAGTATTTCTACTATTATGACAACATCAGTTGCATCTCAACAAGAAAAAGTGTGAATTCGGAAAGACCACACTGGATGCAACTGATGTTCCCACAAAACTTCGCTCAAAACTTCGCACCTCTGTTACTGTCTTTGGTCTTGGCCATTCCGTGATCACCTTGATTTTATTAGGATCAACCTTGATTTTATTAGGATAAGAAATTCCAATGGAATCAAGAACAAGAAGAAGCCTTCCTTTTGCTGAAAGAAAAATAAGTGAGGCACCAATCTTGGTGCTACCAATCTCCAAAAACCTTTTGAGATAGAAACAAATGCTTCAAGTTATGCCATTGGCGCTGTGTTAATACAGGAAGGGCAGACAGTTGCTTATCATTCTGAGTTATTTCAAAAAGCTCAAAAAAATTATCCCACTTATGATACAGAGCTATTAGCCTTATATCAAGTCGTTAAGCATGGCAGGTTTATCCTTTGGGCAAAGAAACTGTGGTTCATATCGATCATCGCCCTTTGCAGTATTTACAAGTGCAGTCTCGTTTGCAGCAAGCTCATAATATGAAGTGGATGACATACTGGCAGCAGTTTAATCCTGTTATCAGGTACAAGAAGGGAGCTTTATTGAGTCCAATTGCACACCTCAAAAGAAGTGTGAAACGGTCGTTTGCAATAATAAAACCCAACTAAGAGTCGGGGTCGAATCCACAGGGAGCTAAGATGGGAGTTAGGGGTATATATTCTAATGCGCGTGATTGAATTATCTTGATTTGCACTTCCTCAAAAAGGTTTTGTTTCTATTTCTAATTTTACACTAAATATTACAGAATAAAGAAAGAAAACTAGGAATAGTTATTTTTGAGGTTTTTCAAATTGGTAAAAAGCCTAGGGTTGTGACCATTACCTAGGTGTTTGCCTAATGGGATAAAGACCTTAATGCTTATTTTGTTGATTGGGGTGTATTATAGCTTTCAACTCTCAATTACCCACTCAATATATCTCGGTCAGATAGTGATTTTGCCCAATTTGGCTTTCTCAAGACCAAATTGGTATCTCATAAAATAGTTGATAAAAGCTCAAGTCGGGTTATTACTATCTCTAGGTTGAACCCTTTAATTGGGTTAATCAATCTCTTGATTGACCCAATTCCTTGTTAGCCAAGTTTTTCTAGACTAAGTCTCTCTTTCTCAAGTAGAGACTAAGTCAAATAGGCATGAATTAATGTTTGCAACCATTAATTCCACAAATTAAAGCATGAACTACGCTTAATAATAAACACCCAATCATAAACAAGCACTAAATTAGATATCCAAAAGGTTTACACACTAGGGTTGGTACAACCCTAGTGAAAAATCTAGCTACTCATGCTTGGGTTTGAAGAAAAAGAAGAAGAAATACTAATTAAACTCATAATGTAAGCTTAAAATAACAAAATCTATTGTAAAATACACCAAAATATAGTAAACTTCCAAAAGAGGCAAAGAAAAATGGCTACAGTAATTGTTGATGTCAAAACTTGACCTAATTTCATGAAACTCTTCTATTTATACAAGTCCGAAAATCTCGGACAAAAATACCCCTTAGGAGGTTCTGTGGCCGCCCAATTCCATGTGCGGTCCGCAAATTTTTCATCTTGGCAGAAGTGGAGTTTGGCGGCCGCACATTTTTGAACAGTGGCCGCGAGGCAATCTTATGTTGTCCACACAATTACGTCTGCGGTCGCAAGAACTTCTTCTGCGGCCGCACAATTCTTGTGCGTCAGCAATTCTCAGAGGCTCGGGACTTGAAAATTTGCACACTCTCTGATCTTGGATCCTAGCCCAGCTCTTGCGGCTGCACAATTCATGTGCGGTCCACAATTTTCCCAAATGTCTTTGGGTTTTTCACCTTGTTTGCGGCCGCAGATGGAAATCTGCGGACTGCACATTGCATGCTTCTAAGGCCTTTTGTTTAGATTACTCCTTTTTGAATCAGATCTCATCACGGGAGTCCAACTTCTAGCATTCCTGGAATTTTGCACATTTCATTAGTTTCGGAAACATAATTCAATGCTTTTAGACTAAAACAAAAGCTAAAAGACACTAATAAGTAGTCAAAATCCCCACTTATTAACTCCCCCAAACTTAAGTCTTTGCTTGTCCTTAAGCAAACAATTTAGTTCCTACCTCCACAAGTTAAGGATCATTTCAGCAAGTCAAAGCTGCGCCATTCACACATCAGTTGGGACCAATAATTATCCACACTACTTATGTATTATCAACAAGGCGACACGTTAAATATTTATATACATATATTTCTAAAGTGACATTTGAGCATCAAGAGTTGACTTTACTCATCAAGGATGCTCGCTCTCTCGTGTAGGTCATTGTGGATCTCAAACTCCTCCTCCTCCGCTCTCTGTTTGCCTAGCTCACTTAAAAATTTTAGCATTCAATCCAAAGATTTATGAAAGGTTCACTAACCTCTCTCAAGTACGGCTTCAAGTATCGTAGGCTTGCCCCTCATGTAGATTGCCACTAATGTAAGCTCACTCGGCTCGAGATCAAATAGGACTTCTTTCGAGATGTAATGAAGGATTTTGGATTAGGGTTGGATACAATATGGTTGAGTGGTTACACCTTCCTTAAGCATTCCATCATTCATTTTTTCAGCTCACACTTTACGAATTTCTTGAGGCACTTTCTTTTTCTTGGGAGACTATAGAGACTTAACATCACTCTTTCATGATCATTACATTCATATTTCTCCATGTTTAGGATCATTGCATTTCTTTGGATCCCTTCAACTCTTCTACTTATTCTTTTTGTTGCATTTTTCTTTTGCCTTTTCTTCTCATCATTTCTTTTTTCTCTTTCTGTGCCTCGATACCCTTTTTCAATTTCCTCGTCTCTCCCCTAAACTTACGTTTTTAGCCATTTGTTTCGCATGAGTGTTAAGAAAAGCTCGGGTGCCAAGAGAGGGTCACAATAGAACGGGTAAAGGCTTGTAACATGATTTTCAAATAAGAAAGGCTAAAGGTTCGGAGAGGTTGATTAGGGATGACATCATTGGTAGGTAATAGAAAACTCAAACGGGCCATAAAAAGCCTACAATCACTTCTCAAGCCAACCAAAACTTAGGATTTCGTCTTGAAACACATTCAAGACAAGTTCTAGACCTTTAGCATGGGTACTTGGACTAACAACAAAGCAACTCACCTCTCACGCAACTAGATTGTTAAAAAGGATAGAGTCGAGCGCCCACAACGACCACATTCAAGATTGAAAATCACTGTGATTCGATTAAACCACTCGATGGTTGCCTAACTCAACACAAGATTCATAAAGTCACTAAATAGAGCTATTTCTTTCAAAAACCTTATTTCTAACCAGAAGCACGTAGTTAAGTGTGTCGGTACCAAATGGAACATATTTGACTCTTCGAGCATGACTTAGTTAGGTCTTTTTATTCATTATTACTATTATTATTATCTAAACACCAAAACGGACTCATTCCCTTAAGAAGGTTGTCACGCCATCCATCGTTGAGACGAGTCACCCGGTTCACATAGTAACTACCTTTAGAAAGAACCATGGCATTAAGAAAACCAAAGGCTTATTATCTATTGAAACATAAAAACAATCTAGTAAATCAAAAAGAAGCTACTAATTCAAAAAGAAGCTACTAAATTAAACACTAACTAATAAGCAAACAAACATAAAGAAGCTACAAAGCAAAAACTATCGAAAGCATAACGAATATTCATAATGAGAGAGAAAGAGAAGATATATACATAATGAAAGAAGAAAGAAGAAAATAGTATCAAGTTATCAAGCCAAATGTCACATAATCATTAAATAAAATAAACTCCACCCCCCCCCCCCCCCCCCCCGGGCAACAGCGCCAAAAATTGATCGTGTCCAATTTTACACCTCAAAAGAAGTGTGAAACGGTCATTTACAATAATAAAACCCAACTAAGAGTCGGGGTCGAATCCACAGGGAGTTAAGATGGGAGTTAGGGGTATATATATTCTAATGCGCGTGATTGAATTATCTTGATTTACACCTCCACAAAAAGGTTTTGTTTGTATTTTTAATTTTACACTAAAGATTGCAAAATAAAGAAAGAAGACTAGGAATAGTTGTTTTTTTTAGGTTTTTCAAATTGGTAAAAAGCCTAGGTTTTGTGACCATTACCTAGGTGTTTGCCTAATGGGATAAAGACCTTAATGCTTGTTTTGTTGATCGGGGTGTATTATACCTATCAACTCTCAATTACCCACTCAATACCTCCCGGTCAGAGTAGTTTTCCCCAATTTGGTTTTCTCAAGATTAAATGAGTATCTCACAAAACAGTTGATAAAAGCTCAAGCCGGTTTATTACTATCTCTAGGTTGAACCCTTTAATTGGGTTAATCAATCTCTCGATTGACCCAATTCCTTGTTAGCCAAGTTTTCCTAGACTAAGCTCTATTTCTCAAGTAGAGACTAAGTCAAATAGGCATGAACTAATGTTTGTAACCATTAAAACCACAAATTAAAGTATGAACTAGGCTAAATAATAAACATTCAATCACAAACAAGCACTAAATTAGATACGCATAAGGTTTACATATTAGGGTTGGGTCACAACCTTAGTGAAAATCTAGCTACTCATGCTTGGGTTTGAAGAAAAAGAAGAAGAAATAATAATTAAACTCATAATGTAAGCTTAAAATAACAAAACCTATTATAAAAATACCAAAATATAGTAAACTTCCAAAATAGGTAAAGAAAAACGGCTACAGTAATTGTTGATGTCAAAACTTAACCTAATTTCGTGAAACTCTTCTATTTATACAAGTCTGAAAATCTCAGACAAAAATGCCCCTCGGGAGGTTCTGCGACCGCACAATTCCACGTCCTATCCACAGATTTCTTCATCTTGGCAGGAAGTGGAGTTTTGCATCCGCACATTTTTGAACTGCGGCCGCGAGGCAATCTTCTACTGTTCGCAAAATTATTTCTGTAGTTGCAAGACATCCTTCGACGGTCCGCATAATTATGTTTGCGGTCGCAAGACACTTCTTCTGCGGTCGCAATTCTCAGAGGCCCGGGACTTGGAGATTTGCACACTCTCTGATCTTGGATCCTAGCCCAACCTTCATGTGCGGTTCGCAATTTTCACAAATGTCTGTTGGATTTTTCTTCCTTGTTTGCGGCCGCAGATGGAAATCTTCGGACCGTACATTGCATGCTTCTAGGCCCTTTATTGCCTTGTGTTTATATTACTCCTTTTTGAGTCGGATTTAATCTCGAGAGTCCAACTTTCAGCATTCCTGCAATTTTGCACATTTTATTAGTTTCGGAAAATAATTCAATGCTTTTAGACTAAAACAAAAGCTAAAAGACGCTAATAAGTAGTCAAAATCCCCACTTATCAGAGCTCGTAATAAGTTGTTGATATACTGTCACGACCTCCGTTAACAACTTTATGCTTAGCTTTATTTATGAAGATAGAGCCAGCTTTTCATGAACAATATGCAGGATGGTATCTTGAGGGTCCTTTGTTTCAAGACAAGATAAAAGAAGTTAAGGCAGCAAGAACTTCAGGATTCAACATCCAAGATGGGCTGCTATTCAAGGATGAAAGGTTGTGTGTTCCTCGAGCTGCAGAACGCTTAAGTTAGATGAGAGAAGCTCATACATCTAAAGTTGATGGAAATTTTGGAGAAACAAAGACGTTGTTGAATCTTCAATGTTGGGTATATTGACCAGGCATGCAGGAAGATGTAAGTCGATTTATAAAGGGATTTAGATTATGTGGTGTCTCAAAGCCTGCTAACAAAAAGCTGGGTTTGTACACTCCACTACCAGTTCCTACTTGACCTTGGGAAAGCATTTCTATGGACTTTCTGGGAGGGCTTCCAAAGACTCAACGTGGTAAAGATTACCTATATGTAGTCGTTGACAGATTCTCTAAGATGGTGGTACTTATTCCATGCAAGAAGATTGTTACTGGAGTGGAGGCAACAAAGTTTTTCTTTGAAAATGCGTGGAAGATTTTTGGGTTGCCTAATTCAATCATATCAAAACGTGATACTCGGTGCTTGAGCAAATTCTGGAGCACTGTATGGGAGTTGATGGATTCTAAGTTGAAACGGAGCACAACTTTCCAGTCACAAACGGATGATTAGACAGAAGTGGTTAACCGGAGGTTGGTTCATCTCTTGCGCAGCTACAACTTGCGCCACCCAAAAGCGTGGGATGAGAGCATACCATTTTTACAGTTTGCCGTCAACCACACAGTACAATTCATGATTCAACAAACAAGGCCCAGCAGAAGTTTGCCTTAGATTCTTACCACAAAGTTCATTTAATTTGGAGTTTACGGTTAAAGTAGCTTCACGAAATGGCAAAGATGAGGCTTACATACTCAAGGGTCAAGGATTCATTGATCATATCCGACGAGTGCATCAGGAAGGGGAACAACAACTTTTCAAGTCACAACAAAAATATAAGGAACATCATGATAAGCATCGAATACAGGGAGATTTCCAGAAAGGTGACTTGGTTTGGCCTCACCTTGGTAAAGAAAGGTTGAAAGGTGAAGGCAAAAAGCTCAAGCCTATCAGGTATGGTTCCTTTCAGATTTTAACAAACATTGGAGATAATGCTATCCAACTAAAATTGCCTGCCTATATGCAAATGTATTCAGTTGTGAATGTTAATAAGTTAAAGTTGTTTGAACCGTCGTTACTTGATGATGAAACAACCGACATGCTTCCTGCGATTGAAGATTTGGGTATTCGTATGGAATTTGCTCTTCCAGAGGACACTATATTGGAAAAGAAAATCATCACTACCAGGCGTGGTATCTGATAATTGTATCGCATCGGAGTAAAGGGTCAACACCCTAAGGCAGCTAAATGGTTCTCTAAAGAAACTGGACAAAAACAGTTTCCTCATCTTCAGTTATAAAGAACAAACAGGAGCTAGTTCTTCATAGCGAAAGGGAGTCATGATCAAAGATGATCTAGTGTCCATGTTCTGTTTTTCTTAACTATTAGTTGCTGTATTTTTTATCGTTAGTTGTTCTGATTTTGGTAGAAATAAATCTGGTGGTAGAACAAGTCTTCAGCAACCAAAAAACTATGTAACAGGCTTTTAAAAAGCTCCTGATTTTCAGCAACAGTTCTGTGTAACTGCTTGAAAAATAGAGAGAGAGAAGAGAGAGATGTGTTTTGCTATGCAATTCCTCTCAATTTCAACAATAAAAGAAAGTCGTTCAGCTTGAGTTTCACTGTCTTTTCTCTTCTTCTAGCCCTCATGTTTTGATTACACTAGAGAACTATTGTGTTCATTGAGCAATCCTCACTTAAGTGCATCACTTAAGAAAATTAAAGATTTTGGTTAACTTATCCTAAAAGCTGACACTATCATCAATTCTATTTCTATTCCATAGTCTGCAGAATTACTGTATTCTCTCTCCTTTATTCTTTACACAGTCTTCAATCGTCGGAGAAATGGATGTGCGCGATAGAAAGACTCTTCACGTGCTTCTTCAGTAATCTTCAGAATCTGGAAATATCTCGGTGTTGTTTGAGTAGCTACAAAAGTTTATTCCCTGTACTAGCAGCTGAAGGCCTTGTTAATCTTACAAGAATAAAAATCTCTATGATCTGGGGGATGGAAGAAGTGATAGGGGGGGAAAGTGAAGAAACTGAAAAACAAGAAGGAATTACTACAGTAAAAATTGTGTTCCCTAAGCTGGTACGTCTGTCTCCTAGATATGTCGAAGACTTGAGGAGCTTCAGCCGGACCAAACAATGTGCCATCATTGCAATCTGTACGTATCGATGGTTTTGTCGAGAAGACAACATTCTGTATGGGATGCTTGAAAACACTCAAATTGGAAGAGAGATCTCTAGACACAACACACAAGTGAGATTGAGGAGAAAGACCTCAATGGGGCCGTTCAGCGTCGTTTCGAGAAGTAGCAGCGGTTAGATACTACTCACTCCGTCTCGAATTATTTGTGGTATTTTTTTTTTACAAGTTCTTTTTAATTAGGAAGACAGTTGGACTTATTTAATCTTATTTATGTTTTAAGATGTAAGCTCTCTTCATTGAATATTTATTCTATTTATGTGTGATCTTCGTGATCGATATGTTTGTCAATCTTTGCATTTTCCCCTACAAACATTTCAACTTTTGCTTCCCAAATTTCTAGCAACATTCGGAATTTTGTCTAATGCTTTTTCACACATAAACATTCTTATTTTTTCATTCTATTTTTAAATTTGTGATGTCTATTCAGTCTGCTTTTGAGAGTTCACTAGTGAAAAATACTTTGACCATTTAATTTAATCACTAGCTTCCGCATGTTTTTCAGCTTTAATAGATTAGTGCAAATATATTATTTTGTGGACTTTTTTATATTTTGACATATTCATAGAAAAACAAAATTAATAGTATTAGTCATGAAAAGTATTTGACTAGTTTATCCCTTTTTCTTCCTTAAATGAAAAACTCTTTGACTTCAGCTTCTATGTTAATTAGGTCCATTTTTAAATACTACTTTGGTGTGATCTCTTTTTTGGTCCGTTTCCAAACGCTACTTTGTTTTTTTTCCCAAAAAAGAACTGCCAAGTGTTTTCACTACACTCTTTAATATCACACTGGTTTTTTTCATACTCTGCCCATGGTTTTTTACTCTTTATTGGGATGGAACAGAAAGGTTTGCCGTTACATCTTGTTTATTTTTGTTTTTCGCGGCTTATGTGTTCCATTTGCTTGGCTTCAAAGCCTTACCATCCGCATTTTCTTTTTTCTTTTTCTTTTTCTTTTTTTGTGGGGGTGGGGAGGAGGGGGGTAATCTCTTAACTCAAGTATAGTTATTGTTATTTCTATTGTTGTTCTTATTATTACAAGTTCATATAATTCTGGTATATTACTAATATTCCGTACTAAACTTTCTTTAGAATAAGGAAATAGAAGTAAAAGGAGATGCTGATACTTAGAATCAAGAAGAAAGAGAAGAGGCGGATGATGGTGTTGTTGCTGACCCTAAGCGGGGAGGCAGTCATCGGATGTCTTCTTTTGGAATGTAAAATTCACCATAATGAAGTAATTAGTCGTGTTGTTGTGGTTGCCCGTGATACTGATCACGAGAATGAGGAGGTACTGAAAGTTGATTATTTCAATACTTTTCTAGTATTTGTTAAATTAATGTGAAGAAATTGGTTTGTACAATACATTTATTTAGTTTCTAGAAGAACATGGCAATGTGCAAATGAATCACATTGATCTTCTAATGTTCAAGCTTTTTTATCACTAGCTAGAAAATCATGTATTGAGGCCAAAATTAACCTTTTTATTTGCAAATGAAGACTGAATAATAATTAACAAATGGTCGCATATAAGTTGTGATTAGTTAACTTTTCAGCTTTTTACTTCTCACTGCTTTCAGCACGTTTCGAAGTACATATGCAGAAAACATTATGCTTGTTAAATATATAAAATAGACTCATTTTCAACCCACTGATATAAATCCTTGATTCATATCTGTCTATATAAAGCAAGTAACTGTTCCTCCTTCACTAACATAGCATATTCTTTGGTGCGGGTGTGTTTATTATATATGCTCAAATGAACCAAGAAAAAGTCGCAAAATATTGGTCTAAGGAAACAAAATCTTTAAGAACCATACAAGTAGTGCTGATGAGCAACCTACTAAGATAACTGTGTAAAACAGATGGTTTTACCAAAAATTTGTTATCCAAAGATAGTATGAAGTAGTGAATTCTTGCTAACATTCTATAAATGAAGAAGCAGGAGCTATTTTTTAACCAACAAAATCATGAAGCAGCTGCCCTCCAATAATATTATTATCTCTTCCTAACTGACGATTTTGTGTTTCAAAGCCACCAAACATGAATCCTTCGTTATTTGTATCAATCCCAAAACGTCGAGCTGCATTTCTTGGGAAGGAACCTGATAAACCAATACTTACATTATTGTTCTGATGAAGTCCCAATGTTAACGACACTCCACCATTTCCAGCTGCTGCACTCATTTGATCAACTCCCACACGTGAATGAGGTGAAAAATTGTCATATGATAAATTCATTGTCTCCTGATCATCACCTCCTAAATGAGTTTCACTCGGATCATTATTTCGTGTTCGCTTTGATGGAACATCATGAAATTGTTGTGAAGACGTAGATGGATGTTCAGATGGAAGTGAATTACTCGTTGGAAAATGTTCGATGGGATTGATGTTGTTTTGTCCCTCTCTTTGTGAAGCTGCTTTCTGAGCTTGCCGAGTTTCAAGATTGTGTATCTCTTCTACCATAGGCTTCCATAGTCTAACTCTCGCATTGATGAACCAGTTAGAAACCTGATCCATTAGTAAAATATTGTATTAGATAAGGTACACACGAGCAAAAAATGTCTTAACTATCATATGTTGACAGTGTAAAAGAACTCTTTACATCATCAGGTTAACTAAGAGATAGTTAGGTAACTGCCTATAAAAGGTGAGATTAATAACCTAAAAATACGACAGGTTACATGTTGCAACAAGTTAAATGTACCAGAAATTTCTGCATCCGGCTATTTAAGAATGATATAATCAGAGTGTCAATTTAAAAAATACACACCTGATTCCTTGAAAGACCGGTCTGTTTTGCCAACATTACTTTGTCAGAGTCTGTGGGATAACTGCAACAGCATCAACACTAATGAGTTAAAAGTACAGCGACAAAACTCTAACTTTGCCCATATCACATTTGAATCAAGAAAACTTAGAGAGCTAACTAGATTGTTAGAATTTTAGAAAGCAAATTTCCTATTCTGCATTTTTTAAATTACATGTTGTTTCCTTTACGTCGGCTATCTTATTATTTTGTTGTCTTTACTACTTTGTTTCTCTGCAGTGCATTTTTTTATATTACATGTTGTTTCCTTTACGTCGGCTATCTTATTATTTGTTGTCTTTACTATTTTGTTTCTCTTCAGTATTTCCATCATGGCCACTTCACTATTGCTCTTTTTTCAAACTTGCTTTGTTTTTTTCTTTGAGCCGAAGGTTTATTGGAAACAGTCTCTCTACCTCACTATAGGTAAGTGTAACGTCTGCCTACACATTATCTTCCCAGGACTCCACTTGTAAGATTACATTTGATATGTTGTTGTAATTTAGACAGCAAATTAAAGCATTCTCAAGCTCACTAGAAAGAAGCTAAACTCCAATAAAGTGCTGGACAAGGGTACTTATATAAGTTTTTCAACGTACATCTATTCCAGTTCATGTTTTACACTTATAACTCCATATTTGCACCTTGTTTTTCAACTACACTAACAAAACCATTAACAAATAAATGCATCCTTAAACAAATACATGCATCCTTAAGCAAATACTTGTAGTTTCCAAATTCGTAAACCAAGTAGATGACCAATAACAACAACAATAACATATCCAATGTAATCCCATAAATGGGGTCTGGGGAGAATAGTGCGTATGCAGCCTTACCCCTACCTTGTATAGGTAGAAAGGTTATTTCCGGTAGACCCTCGGAACAAAGCAAGTAGGCATAATCACAATAGTATAGAGATAGAAATGCAGTAGTGAAAAAGTCAAAGAAGCAATAACAAGAGGAAGATAATAGAAAAATCGAAACAAAAGCAACATCAGTAGTAATAGAAATCTAAGTATACGAAAATACGAGAATAACGCTACTACTACTGGAACAAAAGGAACGACCCTCGACTAACCACTAACCTTCTACCTTAATTCTCTACCTTCGCACCCTCTTCTCAAGAGTCATGAACATAGTTTATTAATTCAACATGTACAGACAACATGTACGAAGTTGCCATGATTCTAACTGCTACCAATTGACAGTATATAACTCTTTTTACACAATCAAATAAGATGGCCTACAACAAATGCAACTCTCTGTGATAAGCCTAATTTGATAATACAGAAATAAACTCTCTGTAATAAGCCTAATTCTGTGGTATTAGAAAATAAAGTAAATGGTCTGCTAGGATAAGCTAAAATGCATTTACACTATCAGTGTATACAAGTTAAATCCAATTGATATTACTTACGGGTGCAAAAAATGGTCAAACAACCATGCCCTGAGAACAATTACTGCACGCTCCGGTAGCCCTCTTTGTGGTCGCCAAACAGGCTGATGGTCAACAAATCCAGCATTATGAATTGCTTCTCTTTGGCAATAAATGCCTTTCCCTGCAGGATTTCCAGCTCTTAGGATTGAATTATCACTTTCGCAATTTTGAGATTTGCCTGTGTACTGCAGTTGGTCAGTGATGGCATTTTTAAGGCACCTAAAGTGTTTGGACAAAGCTTTTAGAGACAGTTTTGCAAATGGTGCGGCATTCCCAAGTCCAGGAACAGATTCAAAAGATGCCACAACTGCTTGTAGCTGTTGATAGTACTGCTTATACCTTCTGTAAACCTGATGAACATCACCCTAAAGATTTGTCAAGAATACAAGGAGAGATTTCCTTAAAATTAATTGAAATCTTAAGTGATGCAAAAAGTTCATCTAGATAGCTTAGGTATACTTCTCTTTTTCATAATCGTAAATCTCTGAGGGTCAATGACATCAAAATTCAATGAATATATAATGGGTCCACGCTCGATCTTTCTTTACTTAAATACCAAGCTTTTAATTGCGCAAAGTTCAAGCACGCGTAATCCACACATGATATCATGTGTTAGCACTCTTAACAAGATACCAAAGCCCTTGGCTAAGTACGAATACTTCTTATAAGCCATAAATATAAGAGTGACAGTACGTCCAAGAAGTAAATGGAATATGAATATGCTAAATTGTCTGAAAATAACTCATAGCTCATACCACATTTGACAAAGGAGATTTATCAAATAAATATCAGTGTATTGAGCAATTGAGAACTGGTACCAAAGTCAATCAAGGTTTTTTGATTGCATTGGGTTTGGATGGCTTTCTGAAGCCCTTCAGATAAAACTTAATTATTGCATATCATCGTCAATTTTTGTTATGTCATTTTTCCAGTTACTGATGAATTCAGTAATATTCATTTATTACTGATAGGAGCAATATTCTTCTGGGTTATTGTCCCGTCACATCCTCGAACCATGAGAGCACAAGCAATTGAAACACTTTCAGCTCAAGTTCATCAAACTAAAGCACATTACAAATTTCCCTATATGAGACGAAAATACCTACACTTCAATTAAAGTTTAAGATAATTTAGTACCTCGCTCTATGGAATAAAAAGGATCATGAGGTGTACATTAATCAATAGCACTTTTAATGAAGTAATTAACATCGCACACTCTTTTAATAGCCTCTTGGACACTGACAGGATTCTTCCACAAATCACAGCAAGTGATTGAGTAACTTTGCGATGGAAAAAGTTGTTATCAACACGAGCCAAAGAATTGAAGAAATGTTCAAAATTAAGTGAAGCAAAAGAAAGAAATATAAGGTGGGGATTACCTTCTCAAGCATTATGCTTCAGCAAGGTTAATGAAATGTAGGTTAATAACACGAGAAAAAAATTGTTAATTTGGAAAAATACGGTCAAGATGATAGAGATTTTTTACCCTGCCATACGTAAACCATGTAGTTTATGATAATTTTAAGAACTTCATTTGGTATATTCTAACGCATTTAAAAAGGAAAAATAAGAAGAGGAAAGAGGGTCTTGAATAATTTGATAGTAAATCTTTTCAGATAGATTCCCCTAATCTCTTCGTCCACAATACGGCCAAACTAAGTTTCATTATAACCTATATTAGAAACTCTTTCTAAATACTTGTCAGCCACTAGGAACCAATTAGTGCATATATTCCGCTCAATCACTTTTTTCCAAAAAGATGATTTAGTGATCGAACTTATATGCCTAAAAAGTATAGGCATCTAGATACCTATAATACAACCAAGAGTAAACAAAATTTAATTATTATGCTAAGAGCATATATATACTGATTCATTACAAATTAGATACTGCATGTTGGACGGACATTGAACGATAACTCTAAGCCTTAAAGAATGAATCTACTTTTAGTTACATAGAAACTACAGTGCAAGAAATTACTTTGAGAGTTTTTATAGAGAGACAACAAGGTAGTACCATAGGAAAGAAATTGAAACAATATCTGAAGAAATTAAACCAAGCCTGCAAACCATGCGTGAGCAAAAACCTTAGATATAATGGTAGGAGTTAATCTCTATATACTGTCACGTCATCTATACTATAGCTAAAGATAAATATAAATTAGACAATTTGCTAACAACAAATTATATCCCAAAAACAAAATCCCAGGAAAATATTGACAGACCAAAGCTAGGATTTGAAGCTGATGGTTCTCAACTAGCTATCAAACACATAGTTCATCTTAGTTACTGAATTAGCAATTAAATATTTTTAGATATAATGAATTTCCTCACACAAATACAGTGTCTGATTATAAATTATTAAGTTCATCCCAGATCCCAACCCGTACCAAATACTCTAGCTCCGCGCATGAACATTGAAACAACAACAAATGTATACCCACAAATGGACCTTACCTACACCTAGTGAAGGTAGAGCGGTTGTTTCTAGGAGACCCCAGCTCAATAAAGCTCGCATGAACATTGAAGTAAAGTATAATTCAATGGTACCTAGCAAAAACATCCGATCATAAATCTCAAAAAAAATAAATGGTACCTCATTAAGCATTGAAATTAACTTGGACTTGTTCCTCCTGAGCTCATGACTTCCATCACCACATGAATATTGGGGATCATCACTTAAAGGTGCTTCCAGTGAAGGGTCCATCACTGCATAATCATCATTAGCAGCTAAATTTTCAGCATAAATACCCCTACCAACATCACAAATCTCTTCCAATAATCGTTGTGCAGGTTTTAAGAATCTTGATCCCTTTAGAATTGAAGCATAGCCAGTGAATGGTCCAAGAGGAACAGTAGCATTACTCTTTGATAACATGTCGTTGGTAAATATTGAAGAGTCATATCTTTGTAGGTTAAGCTCTAGAGGAAGATTACTACTACTACTTTGGTTGTTGTAATGATGAGATGATGACAAAGACAAAGACAAACCTTGACCTGTTGTAACATTATTGTTACTATTATTATTACTAATATTAGTCACAGGAACTGCAGCTAGTGAAGATAATGGTTCTTGTTTATATGCCACATCAACATCACCACCACTGAAAGATTGATCAAGAAACCTAAAGTTTTGATGACTGTAGAGAAAAGGGTTGCCATTAATTTCTTGAAAAGAAACACCAGATGATAATTGTGGATCCATGCAATTAACACCCTTTTCTTTAGCATCAGAAACAAGGAGGACATCTGAAGGGATAAGTGAAGGATGGTCAACAAAAGGAAGTAAACCAACTGCAGAATCAGAAGGGTGGTTTTGTACAAAAACTCTAAGCCTATCTCTTCTGCTTTGTTGTGGGACATGATATGCTTCAAATCCCTCAGCCATATCTCACTGCAACTACAAAAAAGAGAAGCACTGTATTTTCTTGATATATTGAGCAAAATCTGAGTAGACAGAGAGAGAGATAAAGAGAAGTCAGAAACAGTGAAGAGATGGGATGAAATGAAAGGCTATTATTATTATACATATATCTGATATACCTTTTTCAGTTCTGAGAAAGAGAAACTGAGGATTTACTGTTTACTACCTCATCATATACATGGCAACTCTTTTAGGAGTTTACAGCAGATTTGCTACGAGAGAAATGAGAGGAGGGAGCAAATTACACACTAATTTGTTTTCTCTTTCTTTTGTTTTTTTTTCTCTAAGAAAGTCACTTTCTTACAGACTTCCACTGACTGACCAATTAATGTAAGTGGGGTCAGGGGCTTCTAGCTTTAACTTACGGCATGGGGATGTGCAAGACTAGCCATCGCTAATAATTGGCTTAGGTTTTCTTAGCAGTAATAACCCCAGATATTTTTCGGAACAGCCACACCTCTTTCTCAACATTTTTGTGACTCAAAATATTATCCTCGGGGTCGTTTGGTAGAGGTATAAGATAAAATAATGTGTGTATTACTTTTGTGTATTAATAATATATTGTTTGGTATAATTTTTGAATTCATGTATTAGTTATTATGCAAGCATTAGTTATAAACCTTATTTGATTTTATCTTATGCATAATTAATGCATAAGAAATCGTGGTATTAACAATGCAATGAATTTCATTGCATGCATTAGCTTAGTTAAAGACAAAATTATCCTTCAAAATTTATGCTTGATTAAAATATGCTATTATATTAATGCAAGTTTGAAATAATCCAAGCAAGTGGGAAATAAAACTATTCCTAGTATATACATAAATACTTAGCATATTTTTTTTATAAACAACTATTCAGATCTATACTACAATATAGGTAGACAAATCAATTTTTTTTTAAAACACTTTTCATATAAAACATTCCTCAACATATGTTTCTTTTAAAAAGATAAAGTGATAGACTGGTTATGATGGTATTTTTGTTAATAAATAATTCTTTTGACTCTATAGTGCTTTAATACATTAAATCAAACAATGGATAAGAAATATGTCAGCATAACTAATGCTAGAATAACTAATACAAACGTAACTAATACCAGCATTACTAATATATCATATTTAGCATTATTCTGATACACCCTACCAACAACCCTCAATGTTTAGAAAAATGATATCATTTCATATTCTAAAGTAATTTAATTTTTTTTTATTTTTACTCATAATGACAAATTTAATTTTTTTTATTTTTACTCATAATGACAATTTTTTATAGTCACATAAATCTCATAACCAGTTTAAAATTACAAATGTTTAAATATCTTTTTAAAAATTATGTGTTAATTCAATCAAATTATGCACGGGTAAAATCGGGGGCAATGTCTACCCCGATTCCCCAATGAAAAAACGAAGGGGGGCACGGATCTGCGAGATTGTAATCTGGGCCAGAAACACATCGTATCGAGACCTAGGAAGAGTGAAGGATATATCCAACATCGGACACGGTAAAGCAACGCACACAGGATCAAGATAACTTCTAGACCTCGGGAGACGCAGTGGACGGTTATGCACGACTGATAGAGGGCTATAATAATCGACCTCAACCAGACATCATCGCACGAATCTCGTTCAGAATCAATTATGGATCAATAATTACCGAAAAAAGAAGATTTTTTCCTCTTTTAGACTTGTACTAGGATTGAAATTCTTCTACTATATAAAACGAAAGTTTTTCTTTTGATCAGACATATTGTAACACGTAATTCAAAGCAATAAAAGGATTTTTTTTTACCTTCTAGCTACTGTTAAGAACTTTGCTCACTTGTTCTGTTCTTCATTCACGACTGGGCTCGAATCGAGGGTCCAATCGAGGATGAGGTCACTGTTCAATTTAAGACCAGGCTTGGTCATTATATTGCGATTGGTTTCATCGTTTATTTCATCTTTAATTCATTTTTCTGATATTCTTAATTATTCGTGTCAAATTAAATCACGAATCCTTTAAACCACGTACAAATTTAATTGTTATCTAATTTTTGGGTAAATAGTTTGGCGCCCACCATGGGGCTAAGGATAATAGTGGTAATTTGATACGAATCTCCATATACACCCTATTGTACGCTTGTTCTTTGAAATCTTAATTCCAGGTCAGCCTAAAAATGTCAAATCTCAGTCAGCTCACTTGAACGTTGACGCTGAATCAGGCCATCACGGCGAAAATAATAATGCAGTGCCCAGCGATGATGTGCTTCCTACCGATCCCTACGATGTCCCAGCCACCGATCCGGTCGATGCAAACTCGCAGGTGGCCATTAACATCAATTTGCCAACTGGTCCCGAAAACGGTGTTCGCGAGGGACCCCGACCAACAGCTCGTGAAGTGCCCGAAGGTGAAGGTGATGGGGTGAGCCTACGATAGATTTTCGAAATGTTGTAGGCTCAACAAGCGGCAATAGCACAGCTGCATAATCAAAGCCACACTCGAGTCCGAACAATCCCGATAAAGCACTCGAAAAGACGAACAAATTGACGAGAGACCAGGTGAAGCTGAGCTCGGGGTAAATTCCAAGGTAATGAAGGTACTCGAAGCATTGCCAAAACGGGTGGAGTGAGGCGAGAAAAGATCGAGGCTAATGACAAGAAGTTGGAAACACACAACTCCAGGGTCGATCAGATCGCGAGAGCACCCCTAATATTGAAGGGACCGGACTCCAAAAAATTTATCCATAAGCCCTTTACTCTGGGCGCGGCACCAAAGCCGATCCTAAAGAGGTTTCATATGCTCGACATCCCCAAATATAATGGGACCACATATTTAAATGAGCATGTGACCACCTATACATGTGCAATCAAAGGGAACGATTTGGAAGACGTTGAGATCGAGTCGGTGTTACAAAAAAATTTTGTGGAAACTTTATCCAAGGGAGCAATGATATGGTATTCACAACGGCCAGGGGCGAATGTGATTATTAGGTCTGAAAGCACGTGTTATACTCTTTTTCCCTTGAACCGATTTTGTTCCTAAGCGGTTTTTCGGCAAGGTTTTTAACGAGGCAACAATAAAACGAGCTACCTTAGTTTTGGAGACCGGAATTAATGATCTTTGCACCAAATCAACAGTATCCGAGCCCTCACAAGTTCGACCTCAAATACTGGGGGCCATTACCCTTGGGTTAGGATCCAACGAAAGGAAAAAAAAACTATATCAAAGCCAAGGCTTGGTGATTAGGATTCATTTGTAAGGGTCAAACGGTCATACAAACTGTACCCATGTAACCCACTTTAGCCATGGCACAATGCTTATACGCCTCCGATCATGTACCTTACATATTAAACAATGAAAGGAATTTCTTTATACTTTTTCACTACACATTTCGCTTCTTCGATCCTAGATACAAAAGCCCACGGACTACCCTACTTGGGGACTGTCGATCGATAAAAATTCAAACCGCTCGGGCTATCGAATCTCGGAGGCACTAAGCCTATTAATTAATGCCCGAATATGAAAGGCTACAGCCACCCTAAAAACGGCTCGGAAACATCCGAAGTCCGTACTCAGAAAGTAAGGCCCTTACGCATAGCCAAAACCTATTAAAATGTTACCCTTGGCAAAAACATCGTCTAAGACTCTTGAGCATCTTAAAAGCCTTTGATGTAATCGAAATCTCGAAGCCACGAGTAACCCGGAGTTGCCGTCAGAATCGAGCCTCATTCTGAACTCCGAAGAATGGATACACTAGATTACATTTGATTTTATGCTAAGGCATTAATGGATACACTAGATAATATTTTATTTTATGCTAAGGCATTTAAAATGATGCGCAAATAAAAAATTGCAAATAGATGCTAGAAAGTGAAGATACGGTGTTTCCAAAAAGGGGATATTTTATATATTTCAAAAAATATTTACAAGGGCACGATAAAACAGCCTCAAAATAAACAAAAAAGAAAATATACAAGGGAAAACTAAGAAAGAACTAAGGCATTTACGCCTGGTCTTTACCAGAGCTCGACTCATCACCAGAACCGTTAGAGCCCTAGGAGCCTTCATGACCCTCAGGCTCATAGAGTTCCTTTGCCTCGGCCTTGAGTCTCTTGGCTTGTTCAATCTCGGCCTATAGGTCAAAACCTCGGGCATGGATCTCCTCAAGGGTCTCTCTTCGGGATAGTCGCTTTACGTACTCGGTCTTCATCTTTAAGCGGGCCTCAGCTATCTTTACGTCAGCCTTATATTGGGCCAGCATTTCCTCAATATCGGAGGAATCAATAGAAGTTGCCTCCAACTAAGACCTCAGTGCGTTATATTCTTGGCTGAGGGTATCCCGTTCCGTGACGATTGAGTTCAGTTGTGCCCAGAGTTCATCGTTTAGCTGAGACCACTTGTTGGCCTTGTCCTTTGCCACCCAGAGTTGGTCCTTGGCTGATGTTAGCTTCTCTTTTGCAGTCTCTTTTTCCGAAGCCAGCAGGTCCATCTTGCCCTTCCACGCATGGATCGTGGCCTTGACCTCATCCATCTCAGCCCGAAGCTGGTCGATCAGGTCTACCTTCACTTGGACCTGAGAAGTTGGTTGTTAGTCACCGCGAGTAGCTTCTTATTTTTAGCCTCAAAGATCTTTACCTTCTCGACCAGGTAGGCGTGTTCTCGCTTCACCGACAAGGACTCCTTCTGAGCCTTTTTCATCTCGGCCCACAGAATTTGAAGGTCCTTGAGGGCCTCGTCTTGTTATTCACTGAGAGACATGTACATGTCTTTCTTCAGGGACTTGCTCTTTGAGCTCGAACTCGAGCTGGCTGATTTCCAAGCGGGACCGAAGGAAGCTTTCATGATGAAGCACTGAAGCCTGTAAAACAGCAAAGTCATTAGAATATGTTGAGCAAACATCCGCAAAGGATACAAAGGATAGATGTCTTACCCGGTTCAGTGCCTGCTACACCTCGTTGAAGAGGCTCGACGTGCCTAATTTGTTCATCTTTTCTTGGTCCTCCTCGGTCACTAGACAGTGAAGGTAGCTGGTTACGCCCATCGGAGCGGACAGGGCCCGAGCATCTGTTGGGATAGTAAGAACGATCGTTCTCTTATGGTCGGGGTCCGCACACGGGGCAAGGAATTGCTTCACTAGTTTCAGTATTGAGCTCGACACGCCCGCTCTCGATGGCACATCCTTTTTTGGGACCTCCAGGTAACCAAACCCGGAGAAGTCCTCCAATACGGCCATGTCCATGCCATCGAAAAACGTATTAAGGGCATCATTTAGGCCTGGCGCCATCTCGTTTGATTTTTTTTTATCGACTTGAGCCTCTTTGAGTATGGACTCAGTATAGGAAGGCGTCTCTTGGATGTCAATGATACCAGCTACCTCCTTCGGGAAGGAAGCGGCTTCTCGGGAGGCCATGGCCTCACTCTCTCCCTCTAGTTCCCGAGCTAGAAGGGGATTGACCTCGTGGTCACCTTTCCCGGTTACCACCTGCTCCCCTTTGTTGAGGGTCGACTCATGAGCAATGAACTCGAGGTCATCATCCTCTGGATAATCCTTGAGCCGATAGAGGGAATCAGAGTCTGGCACCTTGGACTTAGTGCTCTTTTTGTTTTTCCAGACCCGGATAACCCCCTCCTTCTTCTTCACCTCAGCATCCAGGGAGCCCGAGGACTTCCTCTTCTTCTTCTCCTCCTTCTTTGCGGCATCCCCGAACGGTCCTGAACTGGAGGGTTCGGCGAGCGAGGACGGATCCTCGTCCTCATCTAACAGCCTAAGCTCGGTGGTCTTGGGCAAACCTGTGAGAAGGAAGAAGACTTAGCGAAATATAAGTCATGTGTAAGAATGTAATCATTAGGGAGAGAGCCTTACCATGGGAACGAGCCTCCCACTTTCCCTTTGAGAGCTTACGCCATGTGCGCTCTAAGTAGGGCAACTGTTTGCAGATCCCCTCAATCTACTCTTTTAAGCGAGGGACTGTATTAGGAACCCAGGAAACCACTACACAACAACAAACACAGGCAATTAGAAAAAGAATAAAAGGGAATACCGTATACTCGAAAAGGAAAAGACCTACAGGATGTGTTCCACTTTTTGGGGAATTGTAAAAATTCGGAGGGGATGAGGTCTTCGATTTTCACCTGAATGAACCTCCCATGCCAGCCTCGATCTTGGTCCTCGTCGATGCTCGAGAATGAAGCCTTGCTTGCTCGGCAAACTAGCTTGATCAACCCCTCTCGGAAGATTCGGAGACTATATAGACGAGGAAGATGGTCGAGGGTGAACCAAGATGCTTCAGTTTTGTTTACAAAGTGTCGGAGTAGGATTACGATCCTCCAAAAGGACAGGTGAATCTGCCAAGGCAGACCTCGTACCTTTTGTAGAAGTCGACGACTATGGGGTCCACCAAGGCGAGCGTGAATGGGGAAGTGTAAACAATTATATATCCCTCCACGTGAGTGGTGATGTGTTTTTTGGGCCCGGGGACGACCACCTCCTTGCCCTTGTAGTTGCAATCTGCCCGGATTGTGGGTAGTGCTTCAAAGTAACGGAGCATATGTACCTCCTTACTCCCTCGCCTTGGTCCTGTTGACTGGAGGCCTTCTCGACGTTGAAGTTGTTCCCAATAGAGCAGCCCCCAGGTGCGAAACTCTTCAAGGGAGGCTCCTGGGTCCACCCTGATCCACGTCCAATCTGCACACAATAGTGAGTGAAAACAATCGCTGGAAGAATAGTATCCAACAAGAGTCGGGGTCGATTTCCGCAAGGAGTTACTATGGGTGTTAGGAGTACACACTTCAAGAAAGCGAACGGAATAACTAAATTGCACTTCCACAAAAGGTCTTGATTTCTAATTCTTATTTTACTCTAGCAATTATAAGCTAAGAAAAGAAATTAGAAGTGAATGATTATTTTTGGTATTTTTCCAAATAATTAAAAAGCATAGGGATGTGAATATAACCTAGGTGTTCGCCTAATGGGTTAAATACATTAATACTTGTTTTATTGATTAGGGTGTATTATAGCTCTCAACTCTATGTTACCCACTCAATACCTCTCGATTAAAGAGTGATTTTTCCCAATTTGGCTTTCTCAAGTCCAAATGGGTATCAAACAAAATAGTTTATATGAGCTCAAGTCGAGTTCTCACTATCTCTAGTTTGAACCCTTTAATTAGGCGAATCAAACACCCAATTAGCCCAGTTCCTTGTTAGCCAAGTTATCCTAGACTAGGTCCCTCTTTCTTAAATAGAGACTAAGTCAAAAAGGCACGAATCAATATTTGCAATCATTAATTCTAAAATTGAAGCATAAATTAAGCTAAATAATCAACACTCAATCATAAACAAGCATTAAATTAAATACCTATAAGGTTTACACACTAGGGTTGGGTCATAACCCTAGTAAGAGTCTAGCTACTCATAGTGAGAATTGAAAAAAATAAAGAAGAAATGCTAATTAAACTCATAATCTAAGATTAAAATGATAAAATACAATGTTTGAACACTAAAATAGTCACCAACTTCCTAAAATGGCAAAATGTAATGGCTACAGCAGCTCAAACTTCAAAACTTGACCAAAAATGTGAAACTCGTCTATTTATAGCGGCCCAAAATTTGCTAACAAAAATTCCCCTCGGGAGGTTCTATGGCCACACAATTTCATGTGAGGTCCGCAAATTTCTTTAGTTGGCAAGATCTTGGATTTTGCAGCCGCACAATTCTCGATTGCGGCTGCGAAGCATCTTCTATGGCCGCACAATTCTTGTGTGGTCCGCACTTCAGCAAGGCTTCAGGTCTTGGTCTTTTGCACACTCTCTGAACTTTGAACCATTTATCAGTGCGGACCTTGTTCTGCGGTCGCACAATTCATGTGCGGTCCGCACATTGGCCAAATTCCTACTGGGCTCTTTCACTTAATCTGCGGCCGCAGATGGAATTCCGTGGTCTGCACTTTCTTCTAAAGCCACAGAAATCCTTCTGTGGACCGCTCTTCTTTAATTTTGTGCCTTCTTTTGCCTTGTGATTCGGAACACTCCTTTTTGAGTCAGAATTCATCATGGGAGACCAAACATCCAACATTCCTGCAATTTGCACACTTTTATTAGTTTCGGGAACATAAATTAATACTTTCAAACTAAAATAAAAGCTAAAAGGTGCTAATAAGTAGTCAAAATCCTCACTTATCAACTCCCCCAAACTTAAGTCTTTGCTTGTCCTCAAGCAAATAAATTAGTTCCCACCTCCTAGTGTTAAGGGTCATTTTAGCGAATCAAAGGTGAGCCAGTCACACATCAGTTGGGACCAACAATTACCCACACTACTCATGCATTATTAACAAGGTGACAAGTCAAATATTTATGCACATATAGTTCTAATGTGATATTTGAGCTTCAAGAATTGACTTTACTCATTAAGGACTCTTGATCTATCATGTATGTCATGGTGGACTCCAAACTCTTCCTCCTCTACTTTCCATTTGCCAAGCTCACTTAAGAAATTAGCACTCAATCTTAAGATTCATGAAAGGTTCACTCGTCACTCATAAGAGAATGTCATAAGTACGAATTCAAGTACCATAGGCTTGCCCCTCATTTAGATCGCCACTAATGTAAGCTCACTCGGTTTGAAATCAAGTAGGACTTCTTTCAGATTATAATGAAGGCTTTTGGATTAGGGTAGGATACCATGTGGGTAAGTGGTTACACCTTTCTTAAGCACCCCACACTTTCATTTCTCGGCTCACAATTGTCAATTCTTAGAGGCATTTTCTTTTTATTGGGGACTAGAGAGACTTAACGTCACTCTTTCTTCTTCATTTCATTTTTTTTCTCCCATTAGATTGCTCATGTTGGGGATCATTACCACTTCTTGAATCCATCAACCCGTCCACTTATTCACGTTTTGCATTTTTCTTTTTGTTCTTTTCTTTTCTTGCCTTCTCTTTTCATAGAGATCATTTGTTTTCTCTTTTTGTGTGTTAATAGCTTTTTCAAATTCCTCATCTCTCCCCTAAACTTATGTTTTAAGCCACTTGTTTCACAAGAGTGTTAAGGAAAGTCCAGGTGCCAAGAGAGGGTCTCGGCAAAAAGGATAAAGGCTTATAACATAGTTTTCAAATGAGAAAGGCTAGAGGCTCAAAAGGGTTGACTAGGGATAACAACATTGGTTAGCAATAGAAAGCTCAAACGGGCCAAGGAAAGCCTACAATCACTTCTCAAACCAAGCAAAACTTAGGATTTCACCTTGAAACACATTCAGGGCAAGTTCTAGACCCTTCGCATGGATACTTGGACTAGCAATAATTTATCTCACCACTCACGCAACTAGATTGTAAAAGAGGATAGAGTCGAGAGCCTACAACGACCACATTCCAGTTTAAAGAATCTATGGTCCAATTAAACCACTTGATGATTATCAAAGTCAACTCAAGATTCACAAAGTCACTAACTAGAGCTATTTCTTTCAAAAACCTTGTCTCTAACCATAAGCACATCGTAAAGTGTGTTGGTATCAATTGAAGTATGATTGACTCCTCGAGAATTACTTGATTAGGTCTTTTTATTTATTACTACTACTATTATTACCTAAACACAAAAACAAACTAATTCCCTTAAGAAGGTTATCACGCCATCCATCGTTGGGACGAGTCACCCGGTTCACACAGTAACTACCTTTGCAAAGAACCGTGGCGTTAAGAAAACCAAAAGCTTATTATCTACTAAAGCATAAAAAGAAGATACTTAACAAAACAAGAGCTAATATAGAAAAATAAAGAAACTAATAAGCAAAAACTACTAAAGAGAGATAAATATACATAAGAGAAGAGAGAGAAGCTAGATAAATACAAATAAGAAGAGAAAGAGTATCATCAAATTATTACAGACCAAATGTATCAAAGTGTACCAATGTGTCAAATAAACTCTATAGCCCCCCTCCCCCACTCCCCCCTCTCCCCCCGAATAAAAATAAGCGTTGTCCCCAATGCTTAGCAAAATAAGAGTAAAATAGGAGAGGGTGAAGAAAACTTCCTATGGATCCTTGGACATCTCAATGTCCCCAGCAATGTCATGTCCCTCAAGATCAGCCAACTGAATCTCATCATCATCAAATCTAGGTGTGGCTAAGTTGGCGAACATCTCACGCACTGCCTCGGTTGTGTCGGTAGCAAGGTCTAGCTTGTCAGACTGGCCAGCTGGTGCTATCGGTGCAGATGGTGCTGAAGGATCTGCGGCGGACAGGTGCGGGTCAAGCAGCATGTCCAAGGGAAGGTCGCTAGCTGTAGCAAGTCTAGCCACCTCTCTTTGGAGCTTGTCCACTGATTTCTTGCAGACCTGGGACTTCCTCATCTTATTTACTTCCTTTCCCAGCTCCTCAATCACTGACATGTGGTGTGCCAAGGTATCCATGATCGTCTTCTGGTTCTCTAAAATATTCTTCCGTGTCTCATCAATATCAGAAAGAGCCTATGGTAGTTGAGAAGTGGACTGTGCTGCAACAGTACTAGACAGGTCAGACAGCTTAGAGTATCTGTCTGCATCCAGTTGTTGAGACTCGTCAATGTTTGGGAGACTCGCAGAGCAGATAGGGGAAAACTGTGGGCACATGCACTGGCTTTAGAGCAACTCTAGGGGCTGTGGTAGGAGCTGAAGATGATAGTGAAGGCATAGCAGTGGCACTGGTAGAGAACTCGACAGAGGTGGATGGAAGATTAGCTTCCTCAGAAGCTACCACTATTGGCTTATCAGACTAGCCTGTGGTGGTAGAAGGCTGGGCTCTTATTTGGATTGCTCGCATCCATCAGTGAATACCAATCGAAGGGCTTCTTTGCCTTCACCTTGGTGTCAAAATCCATCAGCTCTACCTTTGCATCGTTGAGGTACTCTGTGATAGTGTTGGGATAAGGATAGGCTAATCTGTCCTGCCGTGCAATCATTAAAATGTTAACCGACATCACGGCACCCACATTGATTGGGTATCCGGCCATGATGGAAGCCACAAGCACTGCCTGAGGGATAGGAAGGTGAGTCTCATTCTGGCATGGATCTAACCTACTTCAAACAAAGGTCTGCTACCCTTTAGCCTCAAAGTTCAAAGTACTCCGCTGAATGGGAACCCCAGCGGTAATCCATGGTGGAGGTGGCCCTGGTGGTGCTGAATCTCACCCAACCAAGGTCGGACTTCATCCTTCAGTGCGCATTTCTCCGGATATTCCTTCGGCTCAACATCCTCAAAGCCCAAATACGCATTTAGCGTATGTTGATCAAACCTCACCTTGAGGTTGCGTAATTTGGTCACCTTCGTCCTTTTCTTTATACGAACCACATTGGCATATAACTCACACGTACCGGCTGTTTGAGTCACGAAAGGAACAAGCAACGGATTGATTAAGCAGACGAGGTATTCTTTGGCATCTTCTACTCTCTCGGTGACCACATCCACCCCTTTCGTGCCGTGAACTGTCTCAATAGAGCTGGGTTTTACTTCTCCAAATCCTTCTACAGAAACTGTCGCTCAAGAGTTAGCAACCTCACTGGCTACCACATACGAAAACTGGTAAAAGCGGCCAAGCTGCCAAGCTGCCAAAATGATCCTCCCAAACCTCTTTCTTCTTTGATCGTTCAGGGCCTGTAGCCGTAGCATCTCCCCTCCTGCCATCATCGGGGATGTCATGCACTGCTAGTGCCTCAAGGACTGGTGCAACTGATGGCTCAGAAGCCTAACTAGCACTCTCCGATCCTTCGGAGGTGCTGTGAGATGAAGACAGGTCGTCCCTGAGCTGGTATCTCCCATGTGGCCTCGACTGTGTGGCTGACTGTTCCTCTTGAATAGAGGCTGAGTTGTTCTCTGACATCTCCCTAGAAGGGACATAGGAGCTAGACTCGGAAAGGTCTGCACCTCTCTCTCTGCCGGCTGTTATTTTCTTTCTTATTGTCTTGGGCTGGCCAAAGGGCAAGGCACTTTTGCCTCGACCACGAGAAGATTCACCTCTCCCTTTTGAAGTGTCGCCTCGTCCTCTTGATCGAACCATTGTCTGTATCAAGCAGCGGAGACTATTAGTTGCAATTTATTATTCAAACACATACAGGAGACATGTATTTGAGGGAGAAACCATAGGACACAGTGGGGCTGTACAATTGAGTCACGCCTGCAGTTTAAGGGATCTGCAGTCTGCACAATTTGACCTGCGGTCGCAAATGGGAACTCGCGGTCCGCACATTTCTATTGTGCGGCTGTAGAAGGGAAGTGCGATCCGCACATTTGGGATTGCGACCCTACTTCAGAGGCCCAAATTTGTTCACTCTATGATGACAGAGAAAAGCCTAATCTGCGCCGCAAGAGAAAATCTGCGGTCCGCACAATTTGACCTGCGGCCACCGGTTCCTACCTTACATAAGTTTCAAAAAATGCATATCTACGGACCACACAATTCAAGTGTGGGGGAAGAATTCACACCATTAGGAACAGACAACTTTTTTAGTCTAAGGATTTTCAATTTCTTGCACAAATAGGCATGGCAACATTGTAAAAGCATGAAATTTTACTAACCCAGTCCCCGTTAAGCATGTATCAAGTTAACCCAGTTCAGATCTACCCAATATGGACACATAATGGAACTCAAATAACATATAGCCTAAAATGAACTAAAAAAATCTACAGATTAAACTAACATAAAAATTAACATGAAATTGAAGCATACCAGATAGAGTGAATGCACTGAGTGAGTATTCTAGGTGGCTATATGTGTGGACAGTGAAAATCTCCAAGAAAAATTTGCAGAGTGACAGTGTTTTGTTCTAAGAGGGAAAAGTGTAAAATGAGGACCACTATTCTATTTATACCCAAAAATTTTGAGAAAGGAGAACAGATGAGTGCGGCTGCACATTTTCATGTGTGGTCTGCACTCTTTAACCTAGGCGATTATTCTTGTAAACCAATCTACGGTCCGCACATTTTTGGGTGCGGCCACAAATTTCACATGCGGTTGCAGATCGACCTCCGTACTGGCAAGCTTAAACTTCAGAGAGTTGGTATTTTTGACATTTCAATTCTGCAGTCCGTAATATAAATGTGCGGCTGCAATGCTCATTTGCTATGGCACCTAAAAATGTGACGCACAAATAAAGTGCGGTCCGCACTCTCTTGAACACTTAGCATATTTTTGTCCACAATTTTTGTAAGTCACACTCACCCCTGTAGCACACTTCAAATCAAGTTAGACTAAAAATAACACCTAACTACAACACAAAAAGGAAAATAAACATGGGTTGCCTCCCAAGAAACGCCTAATTTAACATCTTCGCACGACAAAGAATACCCTCAAGTGAAATGATTGACCGCCACAACGTGTCTATCCCCAACCTTTCCCAAGTAGTGCTTCACCCCATGACCATTGACTCGGAATACCTCATTGTTTTTGTTCTTCAAGTCTAATGCACCAAAAGGTGTCACACCCACAATTTCAAAAGGACCACTCCATTTTGAATTTTAGCTTCCTGGAAAAACATCCTCAACCTTGAGTTAAACTACAATACAAGATCGCCCACCTTGAACTCTTTGTTCCAAATGTATTTATCAGGAAGATATTTCGTCTTTTCTTTGTACAAGGACGAACTCGCATAAGCATAGTACCGGAACTCATCCAATTCATTCAAATGTTCAACCCTCAAGTTAGCAGCTACATCCCAATCAAGATTCAACTTCTTTAGAGCCTACATGGCCTTGCGCTCTTGTTCCATAGAAGATGATAAGCTTTCCCGAACACCAACCGATATGGCCACATTCCAATAGGTGTTTTGTAAGCCGTCCGATAAACCCATAATGCATCATCAAGCTTCTTGGACCAAACCGTCCGATAAATATTCATTGTTTTGGATAAGATATTCTTTATCTTCCGGTTGGAGACTTCCACTTGACCACCATCTTGTGGGTGATAGAGAGTCGTGAGTTTGTGAGTAACACCATACTTGCTAAGTAAAGTGCCGAAAGCCTTGTTGAAAAAATGTGACCCCCATAGCTTATAATTGCATGTTGAGTACCAAACCTTGTGAAAATATTATTCTTCAAGAAAGCCACCACACTTCTCGCCTCATTGTTGGGTAAAGCAACGGCCTCAACCCATTTGGACACATAATCCACGGCGAGCAAAATGTAGGTGTTTCCACAGAACTCACAAAAGGGCCTACAATGTCAATACCCACACATCGAAAATATCAATCTCCAAAATAGTTGTGAGAGGCATTTCATTTTTCTTTGAGATTCCATCGGCCCTTTGACATCCATCACATCTTTTCACTAACTCACTAGCATCTTTATATAGAGTAGGCCAATAAAAACTGCAACTAAGAACTTTGGCCGCTGTTCTTGCTCTACCATGATGACCACCACATGGAGAATAATGACAAGCCAATTTCCCCTTGCTCTTCTTCCGGTACACATCTTCTTATCACCCCATCCATACAAATTCTTGAAAAGATATGGTTCATCCCAATAATAATCTTAAAAATCTCGTTTGAGCTTCTTCCTTTAGCTTGAAGAGAACTCATCTGGAATGATTCCACACACAAGAAAATTTGCTAAATCCGCAAACCATGGCACCTCTTTCATTAAAATTGGCAAAAGTTGATTATTGGGGAAGGAGTCATTGATTTCAAGGCCATCATGTGGCCTCCCCTCCTCCTCCAAGCGAGATAAGTGGTCCGCCACTTGGTTTTCACTACCTTTTCCTATCTTAGATGTCAATATTAAATTCTTGTTACAAGAGCACCCATCTCATCAACCGAGCTTTGGAGTCCTTTTTGCTCATAAGATAATGAAGCGCCGCATGATCCATGTGGACAATGACTTTTGCACCCATCAAGTACGGGCGGAACTTCTTAATTACAAACACAATAGTCGACTTGGGAACTGTTCATGGTCTTACAAGCATAGTAAATCGGATGAAAAATTTTGTTGATGTGTTGTCCCAAAATAGCCCCAACTGCTATGTCACTTGCATCACACATGAGTTCAAAAGGCACACTCCAATTTAGAGCAGTGATGATGGGAGTAGTTGTCAACTTGAGCTTCAACAATTCAAAAGCTCTGATGCAAAAATCATTGAAATGAAACTTAGCATCCTTCTCAAGAAGCTTGCACAATGAGTTCACCACCTTAGAGAAGTCTTTGATGAAGCGTCGGTAAAAACCCGCGTGGCCTAAGAAACTTCGCACACCCTTCACCGAAGTTGGGGGTGGAAGCTTAGAAATCAGCTCAATCTTTACCTTGTCAACTTCAATTCCATTCATAGAGATTTTGTGGCCAAGGACAATACCTTCCTCGACCATGAAATGGCATTTCTCCCAATTGAGCACCAAATTTGTTTTTTCACATCTAGCCAACACTTTGTCCAAATTTGCAAGACAATCATCAAAAGAATCTCTAACCACTGAGAAGTCATCCATGAAAACTTCAAGGTAATCCTCCACCACGTCCGTGAAAATAACCATCATACACCTTTAAAAGTCACTGGTGCATTGCACAAACCAAATGCCATCAGCTTGAAGGTAAAAGTACTATAGGGACATATAAAGTTTGTTTTCTCTTGATCTTCCAGAGCAATGAGAATTTGGTTGTAACCCGAGTACCCATCAAGAAAGCAATAAAAAGCACGGCCGGCCAATCTGTCGAGCATTTGATCTAAGAAAAGAAGTGAAAACCGATCCTTCCTTGTGAATTTGTTGATCTTGCGATAGTCCATAAACACCCTCCATACCGGTCACCTTCTAGTAGGAATAAACTCATTCTTATCATTGGTGACAACCTTCATGCCCCTATTCTTTGGGACACATTGAACCGGAGAAGTCCACGAACTATCAGAGATGGGGTAGAAAACCTCGACATCCAACCACTTGATAATATCCTTCTTGACAACTTCTTGCATAGCCTCATTGAGTCTCCTTTGATGTTAAGTAGATGGTTTTGCGCCATTCTCCAACTTAATCTTATGCATGCAAAAGGCAGGGCTTATCCCCCGAATATCTTCCAAGGTCCACCAATAGCCTTCTTCCTCTTTTGTAGCACCGCCAATGTGGAATCTACCTACACGTTTGTCAAACAAGAGGAAAGACTAACCGGTAAATTAGAACAAGGACCAAAAAATTCATAACGAAGATATGGAGGCTATGGCTTCAACTCTAAGGTAGGAGGCTCTTCAATTGAAGGCTTTGTAGGAGGAGTTGTCCTATTTTCAAGATCCAAGGACAATTTCCAGGGTGCATAGTTGTACGACCCCATTCCGTGCAAAGAGTTCATATATTCCATGAAGCCATCCATCTCATCATCATCAAAGTTGAGCAAGACGGCCTCCAACCTATCACCAACATTGATTGTAGCACTTGTTTTATCAACAATAACATCAGGGTCACCAAGTCCATAAAAGAACACACCTCATTATTATTTGGTTGTTGCACGGTCTTACACACATGGAATGCCACTTTTTCATCACCAACCCGGAAAGTGAGTTGTCCGGCTTCAACATCACGAAGAGCCTTACCCGTAGCAAGAAAAGGTCTTCCAAGAATAATCGGCACTTCATAATCAACCTCACAATCTAGAATGATAAAATCAGCCGGAAGAATGAATTTATCAACATGAACCAAAACATCTTTGATCACTCCTAGAGGTCTCTTCATATTACGATTAGCCATTTGCAATCTCATAGAAGTGGGTCTTGGTTGCCCAATTCCCAAAGTCTTGAAAACCGAATAGGGCATCAAGTTGATACTTTCCCCAAGATCACAAAGAGCTTTAGCAAACTCGGCACCTCCAATTGTACAAGGAATCATGAAACCACCGGGATCCTCCAACTTAGGAACCATTGAATGCACAATTGCACTCACTCTATCAGTGACTTTGATGGTCTCAAAATTCATTGACCGCTTCTTTGTCACAAGATCTTTCATAAACTTTGCATAACCGGATATTTGTTCCAAAGCTTTAACTAATGGCACATTAATTTAGAGACTCTTCATCATTTGAATGAACTTCTTGAATTGATTCGCAACATTTTTCTTGGCGAGTCTTTGAGGGTATGGAGGTGGAGGCTTAGGCAATGGTGCCTTAGCCTTTTGCACTACCGACTCCGGTATGTCAATAATGTGTTCCCTAGACGGGTTCACCTCCTCTTGAGTCTCTTCCACACTATCATCAATATCAATCTAGACTTCATCATTAGGTTGCACCATATTGTTCATGATCTCCTCTTCTTGCATCACTTGATCATCATCAACGAGTTGCCTTTGACTTGAGGTGATTGCACTCCCGCCTCTTCCACTTCTTGTGATAACTGTCATGGCATGCCCCATGTTGTCACTACCCTTTGGGTTTACCAGTGTGTCACTTGCTAGTTCTCCCTTAGGGCGAGAATTTAGAGCTTGAGAGATTTTCCCATTTGAACTTCTAGGTTGCGGATTGATGTGTTGTGTGAGGCAAGTTGGGCATCCGAATCGGCATTCTTTTCCATCATTCGTTTGAACATATTTTCACCTATCTCATTATTTGAAGAACTCGAACCACGGGAAGGATAAGGAGGTGGGTTTCTTGGTTGTTGGTACATTGGGGGCCTCAAAAACCCAACCCCCGGTTGCATTGATTGTTCTTTCATTCGCCTTGATTGTTACCTCCCCAATTTCCTTGATTGTTTCCACTCCAATTTCCTTGATTTTTGTTTCTATGCTAATTCCCTTGATTGTTGTTTCCACTCTAATTTCCTTGATTATTAGAATTTCAACTGCCTTGATTATTTGGAGGTTGCCATTGATGTTGAATTGGGCCTTGGAAGTTGTTTCTTTGCCCTTGAAAATTATTCACATATTGCACTTCCTCTTCTTGTTCATTATAGGAATCATCTTTCTCAAATCCATCATCTTCTTGCACATAGTTGTCCACCCGATTTTGCGCTTGTGGACCCTTGGTCCTCCTCTTGTTCACCAACATGTTCACATCTTCCATAGCATTGACTTGCTTCAGATTTTGCACTTGATTTAGTTGGGCCTTTGCTAGTTGAGCCATGGTAGTTGTCAATTCGGCAATGGCTTTCCATGGGCTTGTAATTCTTTGTGAAGGTGGTTCATATCCGGGTCACCTTGTGGAACATTGGCCCGGGATTGCCAAGCCGATGACGTTTCCGCCATCTCATCCAAACTCTCACACGCCTCCGCATAAGGCGTAGTGGTTGGGAAATTCCTTAACCATTTTTCTATAGCGCTCCCATATCTCGTGTGGTGGTTCATTCGGCTCTTACTTAAATGCCAAGATATAATCTCGAAATGCAGCCATATGTTCGGGAGAGAAGAACTTAGCACTGAACTTTTCCGCCAACTCATCCCAAATGTGAATTGAATGGTTCAGCAATCGTTCCAACCAATCTAAAGCATTCCCCCATAGAGAGAAGGGAAAAAGCCTTAACGTCAATGTATCATCGAAGACATTTGTTTGCTTGCTCCCCAACAAGTATCCACAAACCCCTTCAAATGTTTAGAAGCAGTTTTTTTGGCGCACCGGTAAAGAATCCTCGTTGCTCAAGCAAAGTGAGCATCACATTGGTTATTTGGTAGTTGCCCACCCTAATACGGGAAGGGACTATTGCACTACCATAACCTTCATTGGGAAATATCTAGTGTGAAGCCGCTCGTGGTGGACGTGGGGGTGGAGTGGGCACATTGTCATGAGGATCCCGGCTTCTTCTATTGGCTTGAGGTTCAAGAGGTACCTCCTCAACTTTCTCATCCTCACCATCCACATCCCTCAAAGGCACATTTTCGAGATCATTGTTCGTTGCCATGGTTGTACCTAAAATTTCTCACACAAGTTAGTAACATGGAAGGAAAAGAAGATATTCCAAAAACAGACCCAAATATATAGCTAACACCGTTTTAATTCCCCGGCGACGGCGCCAAAAACAGATTCACGTCCAATCCGCACTCAATAGTGAGTGGAAACGGTCGTTGGAAGAATAATACCCAACAAAAGTCATGGTCGATTTCCACAGGGAGTTACTAGGGGTGTTATGAGCATACACTTGACAAAAGCGACTGGAATAATTAAATTGCACTTCCACAAATGGTTTTGATTTCTAATTCTAATTTTACTCTAGCAATTATAAGCTAAGAAAAGAAACTAGAAGTGAATGATTGTTTTTGATGTTTTTACAAATAATTAAAAAGCCTAGGGATGTGATAATAACCTAGGTGTTCGCATAATGGGTTAAATACGTTAATACTTATTTTATTGATTGGGGTGTATTATAGCTCTCAACTCTATGTTACCCACTCAATACCACTCGGTCAAAGAGTGATTTTGCCCAATTTTTGGCTTTCTCAAGTCCAAATGAATATCAAACAAAATAGTTGATATGAGCTCAAGTTGGTTTCTCACTATCTCTAGTTTGAACCATTTAATTAGACTAATCAAACTCTCAATTAGCCTAATTCCTTGTTAGCCAAGTTATCCTAGACTAGGTCCCTTTTTTTCAAGTAGAGACTAAGTCAAAAAGGCATGAATCAATGTTTGCAACCATTAATTCTAAAATTGAAGCATAAACTAAGCTAAATAATCAACACCCAATCATAAACAAGCATTAAATTAAATACCCATAAGGTTTACACACTAGGGTTGGGTCACAATCCGAGTAAGAGTTTAGCTACTCATAGTGAAAATTGAAGAAAATAAAGAAGAAATGCTAATTAAACTCATAATCTAAGATTAAAATGATAAAATAGAATATTTGAACACTAAAATAGTCACAAACTTCCTAAAATGGCAAAATGTAACGGCTACAGCAGCTCAAACTTCAAAACTTGACCTAACAATGTGAAACTCGTCTATTTATAGCGGCACAAAATTCGCTGACAAAAATGCCCCTCGGGAGGTTCTACAACCGCACAATTCCTTGTGCGGTCCGTAGATTTCTTCAGTTGGCAAAATCTTGGATTGTGCAGCCACACTATTCTGGATTGTGGCTGCGAAGCATCTTCCGCGGTCGCACAATTCTTGTGCGGTCCGCACTTCATCAAGGCTTCAGGTCTTGGTCTTTTGCATACTCTATGAACTTTGAATCAGTTGTCAGTGCAGACCTTGTTCTGCGGCCGCACAATTCATGTGCGGTCCGCACATTGGCCAAATTCCTGCTGGGCTCTTTCACTTGATCTACGACGGCAAATGGAATTCTGCGGTCCGCACTTTCTTCTACTTCGTTAGCTCTACTCCCTTTCTTGCCTTATCATTCGGGACAGTAGTTTTTGAGTCGCAATTCATTATGGGAGACCAAAGTTCTAACCTTCCTGCAATTTGCACACTTTTATTAGTTTCGGGAACATAAATCAATATTTTCGGACTAAACAAAAGCAAAAAAGTGCTAATAAGTAGTCAAAATCCCCACTTATCACACCTCAGGAATGGTCACCTTGGCGTCTGTGGCCGGGTTGGAAGATGAAGTGGCAGTTTTCTGAGGCACGAATTTGAAAGTTTTTGCCATCGAGATCTGGGAAATATGAAGGTTCGAAGAAAATATACGAAGATTTGAATATGGAATAAAGATATGAAGGTCTAGGTTGAAAATTCAAAGAGAATGTATGAAGATTGAGGATGAAGATATGAAGGTCTAAGGAGCAATGTATGAAGATTTGAAGGAGTTAAAGATCAGTAGAGAATTCGAGGGTAAGTCAAAGAGTTCTAGATCGGAAAATAGAGAAGTGAAAAAGGGTTGGAGTTTTTATAGAGGGAGAATGCGCGACTTTTCGCATTCGAGGACAGTCAACCAGCGGCTGACACGTGTCTGAAGTCAGAATGACGCAACTGATGGGACGTTTCGTTGACCTAACAACTCGTCCGTAACGTATGAAGGAAGGAACCGGGGTTCACTTTTTGCTTCTCGTTGCTTCGATAAATCTACCCTCCAGAAAACGAGGGGACTATCTATGTACGGGCAAAATCGGGGGCAATGTCTGCCCCGATTTCCTGATGGAAGAACGAAGAGGGAGCACTGGTCCGCGAGATTGTAATCGGGGCCAGAGATCCATCGTATCGAGACCCGGGAAGGGTGAACGATATATCCAACATTGGACACGGTTAAGAGATGCACCCCGGACCGAGTATAAGTTCTAGACCTCCGGAGACGCGGTGGACGGTTATGCATGACCGATAGGGGGCCATAGTAATCGCTCTCAACCGGATATCACGGCACGAATCTCGTTCAGAATCAATTATGTACCGGGAAAAGAAATTTTTTACCTCTTTTAGACTTGTACTATGACAGAAATTCTCCTACTATATAAAGAGGAAGTTTTTCTTTTGATTGAACACATTATAATACGCAATTCAAAGCAATAAAAGTATATTTTTACCTTCTAGCTATTGTTAAGAACTTTGCTCACTTGTTCTGTTCTTCATTCACGACTGGGTTCGAACCGAGGGTCCAATCGAGGATAAGGTCACTGTTCAATCTAAGTTCATGCTTGGTCAGAACATTGCGATTGGTTTGATCTTTATTTCGTCTTTAATCATTTCTCTGCTAATTTTAATTATTCGTGTTGAATTAAACCATGTATCATTTAAACCGCATATAAATTTAATTGTTATCAATTTTGAGGTAAACACAAATATGACAGAACGGGTGAGTCGAATATAGTTAGTAAGAAGGGATAATATTGCGATGAATGTCTCCAACCCTTCTCAGGCTTAATTAGTTCGCTTATTGATGGCTAAGTAAATAAGAATGGGCTCAATGTAAATCTCTTGTGCAAACTCTTGGTTATGGAAACTCCCATTTATGCGTTACCACAATTTTGACACATTTGACAAGTCTTGCTTATTTGGCCTAAGTTTTCGTAGGGGTAACATATATGTGATGAACATGAAGTACGTGAGAACAAGACGTATAAACTGGACGCAAGTGAGGTTTGGCTTTGCCAACACTCAATCTACCCGTATACTCTACTTACGAGGTCTTACATTAATATGACAAAATTAATGGCTGAAACAAGTAAAAGAAAGATTTCTTGACGTTGGACGTTAACAGTTCCCAATAATTGATTACCTAAAGCTTTTTCTCTGGCACCCTATTGAAACAAGAAATATGACTACGACATGGAAGCAAAACTAAAAAGTTTTCGTTACTGATAGTTATAGTAAATTGTATGTCCCATAAATCTATGGCATTTAATTGGTTTTAGTGAATTTTTCTTATTAAAAGACTAGAGAACTTAACAGTTTGGTTATATTTGGAGAAAACGTTTCTTTTAATACTCTGATTAGCTTTTGTGATCGAAAAACAATATCTTTTCTTAAATTAATATGGTTGATAAATTTTTATAAAAGTTTACCAAAATATTTTTCAATCCAAACAGGATGGATTCTCATTTCGAAAGGTTTTAAAAGAATTTCCTATAGGTGAGTCACGGAAAGTTATTAATTACTCCTTCCATTCATTTTTACTTATTCATTATATTAAAAATAGATTTTTACTTTTACTTGTCTACAAGATTTTTTTTAATATTTTACCCTTATCATTAATTACTCATTTTCAAAATTATTTCTCAAGACATTTTGAAATGCTATCATTATCAGGGGTTATATGATAAAATACATATTACACTTATTCTTTTTTAAGGGATGTAAAAAGTTCAATGTGAATAAATAAAAGTGAACGGAGAGAATAGTTAATAACTCCCGCTAATAGTTCCATGTATGCTATTATCAAGACATAAAAGGATAATTACTGTCATGCAAATACCAAAGATTATTTGCACATTAAAATGACACTACTAGTAATAAGAATCTGTCGCATTCTTAATCTATGATGAGAGGGTAGAAGATTGATCTTACCAAAATAAAAATATCTACCCTAACTATTTAATTTGGTATGTTTATGAATTCATATTTGAATCCTACCATTTTACTCATGAAAAAGACCTAATATTTATTTGGTAAGGTTCGATTCAATCAGTTTCAATTGATTTTCGAAGAACTATTTATTTACTCGTAAAACGGTACAATTGAATTTATACGTGGTTTCTAGACAAATGAATTAATTCGATCCTGAATAATAAGATAATTGAAAAAATATATAACACTTAGCCTTGATAGGAAGACGAACTGACAGAAATAAAGACTCTGGTAATGAAGCCTCCGGACGCAATAGTAATAAGAACAAGAACAGAAAATAAGAAGATAAAATTGAATAGAGCTTTGAGCAGGTTGTAGTATTAGTTTGCCAGAAAATTCGTGTCCTTACAATGATACAGAACTCACTGTTTATAGCTACGTCTAGGAAAGGAGGTCCTAGAATCGTGTCCTTCTTTAATGTCAATTATGAAGGGAATTGATGAAGATGTAATGATGAGCATAAATGCCAAATTTCTTGTAACGGGAAACATACTTAATGCTGTGAAATATTCTCCATTAAATGCTATCGAGTGAAGAGTATTTAAAGCATCCTTATGAGCGTTATTCTTTCCAGTGACAGATGGGACCGTTGCCTTCGGCTTTGGTTATCCCTCGTCTTAGATTCCACGTGTCCCTCTTTTGGGCGGCCATGTAGCATAGCTTATTTTACCCTATACAGATAGCCTCCCTGCTTTCCGGTGACGTAACTTTGTCTCACCGAGAAGTTGGTAGAAACACTTTTTTAGCGTGAATTACTATGATCCCTTCTGAAGGCTTCTGATGGTTGATTAGACGCACATCTCTCCGCATTTAATGACCCGAACACGCGTCATCCCATGATTCAGCACAGCTTTTACCGATTATCGAGGTAATCATGGCTATGAATTTAGCCGCCAAAACCTTTACTTACACGCATCAACCTTCTCTCGTTATGCTCCATAATTTTTCAGGTTTTCTAAAACCTTTCTTGCTGTTAATAAAAGTTTCTTTAACTCCCTTCAAACAAAAAAGCTTTTCTTTCATCCAAATGACTTCTTCTTCAAAGAACATTAGCTCTTCACAGGGCAAGAACAAAGCCGAGGATGCTTCTCCTCCAGCGGTGGATTCCATCATTCCTAGAAGTCTTGTTACAACAAAAGACGTCGAAGAGAAATTCCCTTCAGCTCTCCCTCGCACATGGACTGTTGGCAGGTATCCTTCTTCCATCTGTTCTTCCAGTATTTCTGTTGTGAAGGAAGACTGTTGCTTCTATGATTTGGATATTGTTGCTCCTGATCTATCGGAGCGAGTGACCCTTCCCAAGGAAGGTTTTACATATTTTTACATGTATCCCTTTACTTTGGGTGCGTTCTCTTTGAGTGTAGAGCTTGACTCCCTTATTGCAGAGTTCTACCTCCGCTATCAGATATGTTTGGTACAAGTAAGTCCTTCTGTGTGGAGGACGATTGCCTGTCTTCAGCGCTTGTGCCAAGAGACAAGAGAGAAGCTATCTTTAGCTCATGTGATGAATCTTTATGCCCCCAAAATCTTCCGCAGGGGAATGATAAATTTCTTCAAACGAGGCCACCATGCTCTGTTACCTAGCATGGATGATGATAATGACCGTGGGTGGATAGAACAGTTTGTTGCAGTTCCCACCAACGATATCATTCCCACCGGCTTCAACCTTTCTGAAGCATGGAACCGCACTCGCAAGCTCCTTGTTTAATATTTCTTTTATTAGGTATTCTTTTATACCCGTATTAATCCTCTATCTTTCGCCTGTTTCAGTAGCTCGATGGGTCCCACCGATGGTTGAAGGCTTGGACCAGTGGGTCCAGAAGATCTTGGATGTCACAACACCTGAAACCCACACGTGGAAAGAACTGGCCCTTAAATACGGGTCGAAGAGCAAAAACCATGGTAACTCAGACTCACTTTGTTTCAATTTTTTATGTGAAGAAGATTGACCCCTTCTATCTTTTCTCTGAAATCAGTTCTACTCGCGAGTTTTGTTGTTGTCCACAAGGAGGAGGTTTTGGTTGATCCTTGAACAACATGCATAAAGCCGCAGCAGTACATTCCTTTCTTCATTTGTTATTTCTTCTATTTTTGCCGGAACATATCCTGAGTTTTGCCTTTCTTGCTTTGTGGGCCAAATTTCTTGCTTCCGAAGGCCTTCAGAGGTTGATTCGTGAGAAGGAAGAAATTACCTCCGCATGGGATCAGCTTTTGGCAGAGCGGGAGCAAAGTGTGGCTCGCTTCTCAGAATTGGAAGCCAAAGCCACTGAGGTCGTTGTATTGGAGGCTCGTTTACAGCAAAGCGAGCAAGAAATGGAGACCCTTGGCTAAGAGATCACCCCACTGAGGGTTCAATTTGAAGAGGCTAAGGCCAAATGGATTGACATTCATAACGCTATTCTTGCTGCATCCGATCATGAGGCTGCCTCCGCTGAAAGATTGGCTGACTTAAAGGAAGCCTTGAACTCCAAAATTGAAGAGCTTGCTTGCGGGGGCGAAACATGTCCAGCTGGAGGAGAAGAATAGGAAAATCATCGAGCATAATAGGCTCTTTGGTTCAACTATCCGCGACCTTGATGTTTGTCTCAAATCCGTTAGATCAGCCCGAGAAAGCCTTTCTGCCAAGGTAACCCAACTCAAAGAAGAACTTAAGCGTCGAGCGGCTTCCCTCGCCGCTGAGAAAACTTACGCTATGTACAGTATGAGGAGAAAAACCTTGGAAGAGGCCAAAGATGATATCATTGACTTATATGCTGAAATTGCTAAGGCCCGTGAGCTTGAGTTGGCTGCTAAAACCGGTGTCCCGGCAGAGCCTGCTGCTTCCGGTTCTTCCTATTCTGATTCCGAAACTTCGGGAACTAAAGAGGAAGCAGAAGAAGAAGATGTTAAAGGCCAAACTGGCGAAGGCCAAAATGTTGAGCCATCAGTGGATCTATCCACTTCCCCTAGGGGCGCGGATACGTCTCTTCCTCCGGGTTCCGGAGATGCTGCAGTTTAGCTTTTCTTTTCTTTTTCCAATGCTTGCATCTGTGCCATTTTGGCATGTTATTGTAAATAAAAACATCTTTTTGCTCAAGTATTGTTTGAGTCTTTCTTTCGTTTGAACATTTATGCAAGTTTTAATCTTTGTATTCTCTTCTTTTTGCTTAAGAGTTTTGCGCAAGTTTTACTATTTGCGTCTTATTATGTGGTGCCTTGGGTGTATTTTTCCCTAAAGCATTTTGATTTCGGGCATGAGTTCTACTGAAATCAACCCTTTTACATGAGAGTTTTTATAAGAGAGGGCCCTCTTATGTTTACGGGGCTCTTGAAGAGGACTTCTCATGTTCATTGCGGCACTAGCATTTGAAGTACTTGTTTAACTTTCAAATGACAAAGTTAATTCATCGTTCAGACAAGAAACAAGATAAAAACAAATGGACTTCATTTTATTCCTTCTATTTTCAAAAAGTACATAAGCATTTGTTATGCTGAAAAAAAAAATTGCCATTACTTGTGGCTAAAAGAAATTGCCATTACTTGTGGCTAACTTGTATAACTTGTTTCTACGGGGCTGTCCGCGAAGTCCTCGGTCCCGATAATACAACAATGTTTCCGGTTTTCGCTTCTCGGTCGATGTGGCAGTCATTGTTGCTATATACTCATATCCTCACTCAGCAGAAAGCTAACTCTCTTCTCTTGCTTTAGCTTGAGCCCACCCGAACAGACTCTGGCATATCCCCCCCCCCTCCCCCAGTGTTCGAATGTGAAGAATGCGAATTGGAACACTGGAAGCCTTGTACCTTCGAGGATCCCAGCCAATGAATTTCTAGATAATCCTAAACTCGGTAACACACTTTACTTCCCCTAAGGAATTCATGCTATCGAGTGAAGGACTATCTAACAACCCTCTAGTGGTTTGTACGTGTGAACGGTCGGGTAACCTTTGCTTGATAGCAAACTTAGATTCCCGGTAGAAATTTTGCTATAGAGCAAAATATTACCTAACCATCCCGGAGTGGATCTTTGCTTGTGTGCCTTGCTATTAAAGGTCTTATTGATACTGTTGGAGCTTTCTTCGTATTATCCTTTTGTTGATGCCTCGATAAAAACCTTGCCAGAAAAATCCAATTGGGACAAAAACTGGACGAAGGGAAAAAGAGTGCATCACATACTTTCAGTTCAAGTGATGTTCATCAGCAATAATATCTTTCAAGATGTGCCACGTTCCAGTTGCTGGGAAACTTTTCTGCATCTTGGTTCTCTAACTGATATGAACCTTTCCCGATGATAGCTGAAACTCGGTAGGGGCCTTCCTATGTTGGACCTAGCTTCCCTGCGTTGAGCTCCCGGGTGCTTTGAGTAACTTTACTCAAGACCAAGTCTCCTACTTTGAAATAACAGAGGTTGGCTCTTCGATTATAATACCGCTCCATTCTCTGCTTTTGGGCTGCCATTCTTATATGCGCCAAGTCCCTGCACTCATCGAGTAGCTCCAGTTTGACTAACATTGCTTCATTGTTTGATTCTTCATCTGCATGGAAATATCTCAAGGTGGGTTTCCCTACTTCTACCGAGATTAAAGTTTCTGCCCCGTACACAAGGGAAAAGGGAGTTTGTCCTGTGCTCGATTTGACCGTTGTTCGGTATGCCCGTAAAACTCCGGGTAATTCCTGGTGCCAATTACCTTTAGTCGCTTCTAACTTTTTCTTGAGGTTTTGTATAATCACTTTGTTCATTGACTCCGCTTGACCATTTGTGCTCAGATGGTAGGGTGAAGATGTGATCCTCTTTATTTTTAAATCTTCGAGGAACTTTGTGACTTTTGCACCGATAAATTGTGGCATAATATCGCATGCTATCTCTTTTGGTATTCCGAACCTGCAAATTATATTTTCCCACAAGAAATCCACCACTTCGTGCTCGCCGATCTTCTGATAAGGACCCGCTTCCACCCACTTAGAAAAATAGTCAGTCAAAATCAAAAGAAATCTTACCTTTTCAGGGGCCGGCCGTAATAGCCCGACAATGTCCATCCCCTATTTCATGAAGGGCCACGGAGACAGAACCAAATGCAACGGGGTTCTTCCGTTTGATGTACCAGTGGTGCGTAATGTTGGCACTTATCACACTTTCGTACGAAGTCTTTGGCATCTTGTTCCATGTGGGGCCAATAATATCCTGCCCTTACCAATTTCAGCACTAAGGAATCTGCACCCCGAATGATTGCCGCATATCCCTTCATGGACTTCTCGCATAACATAGTTATCTTCGGATGCCCCCACACATCGGACCAACGGGCATTGGATAGATTTTCTATACAGTTGGTCTCTCTTGAAGCTATATCGCGCTGCGTTTGGCGCGTTGCGCCCAGGACGCTTTGCAGTCTTCGGGCAACTTCCCGTGCTCGAGATAATCGATGATTTCATTCCTCCAATCCCAGAAGAAATTAGTAGCATTTACCTCATAGTAGCTATCTGTATCCAGGACCGAGTTCATCAATTTTACTACCGTCCCGGACTCTAATCCCTTTATTTCTGTCGATGATCCAAAGTTAGCCAATGCGTCCGCTTCTGCGTTATCTTTCCTCGAGATATGAGTAATCGACCACTCCCAAAATCGTGCCAACAGAGCCTGGACCTTTACCACGTAATGTTGCAGGCGCTCCTCTTTGGTTTCGAAGATCCCGTAGGCCTGATTTACCACCAGCTGTGAGTTGCATTTAATTTTGATGACCTCAGAATCAAGTCCCCGGGCCAGTTTGAGCCCTGCAATCAAAGCCTCATACTCTGCTTCATTGTTAGTTAAAGAGACCATTTTGATGGCTTACCTTAGAGTTTCCCCTGAAGGCGCGAATAATACTATACTAAGCCCGGACCCTTTTATGTTGGAAGCTCCGTCTGTAAATAAGGTCCCCGATGTCGATTCCGACACCATTACTTCCTCTTTGGTTGCCAAAGATAGTAATCCCGGACAGAAATCGGCAACAAAGTCAGCCAAAACTTATGACTTAATTGCAGTCCTTAGTTTATGTTCTATGTCAAACTCACTCATTTCGACGGCTCATTTGGCCAATCTACCTTAGAGCTCGGGTTTGTGAAGGATGTTCTGCAAAGGGAAAGTGGTCACCACAGCTATCGGGTGACATTGGAAGTAGGGCCTCAGCTTCCGAGTGGTGACTATGAGAGCTAAGGCCAATTTCTCCAAATGTGAGTAGCGAGTTTTTGCTCCCATTAAATTTTATTAACGTAATACATGGAGATTACGTACCTTCGTCCTCATGGACTAAATCTATACTTACTGCGACTTCTGTGACCGCGAGGTAGACTAACAGCGTTTCACCTTCTTTGGTTTCGAAAGCAACGGAGGGCTTGACAAGTACTTTTTTAAATCTCTCTAAGCCTGCTGTCACTCTGGGGTCCATTCGAAATCATTTTTCTTTTTGAGCAGTACGAAGAAACGGTGACATTTTTCTGATGACTGGGAAATGACCCTGCTCAAAGATACCAATCTCTCCGTGAGCCTTTGGACTTTCTTCACGCTTGACAGTTGGTCCGGGATGTATTTGATGGCCTTGATCTTAGAGGGATTTACCTCAATTCCCCTTTGCCATACCATAAATCCAAGAAACTTACCAGAGCTGAACTTGAACGCGCATTTCTCGAGGTTAAGTTTCATATTATGCTTCCTTAGGATGACAAAAGTTTCTTGTAGATTTTAAGGTGATCACCTGCATTTAAAGACTTAACGAGCATATCGTCTATATAAACTTCCCTAGTTTTTCCTATTTGTGTTTCAAACATCTTATTCACGAGCCATTGATAAGTGGCTCGGCATTTTTCAACCAGAAGGGCATCACATTATAGCAATATGTACCGAAATTCATTATGAATTAAGTCTTTTCCTGATCCTCCGGGTTCATCTTAATTTGGTTATACCCGAAGTAAGCATCAAGGAAACTCATTAACTCGTGCCCGGCCATAGCATCAATCATTTGATCGATGTTTGGTAGTGGGAAAGAGTCTTTCGGGCATGCCTTATTCAAATCTTTATAATATACACACATGCGAAATTTATTGTTCTTCTTAGGAACTACTACTACATTAGCTATCCAGTCTGGATACTTTACCTCTCGGATCGAACCGATATTAAGTAAGCGGGTTACCTCTTCCTTGACGAATTTATTCCTGGCTTCGGCACTAGGGCATTTCTTTTGACTTACCGGAGGTATGTTGGGATCCAAACTTAACTTGTGTACGGCTACCTCCGTCGGGATACCTGTCATATCCGCATACGACCATGCAAAACAATCGGCATTAGATTTAAGAAATTTAATAAAGCCAGACCTGAGCTCGAGGTTCAGTCATGTCTCCAAGTGAAATTTCCTTTCTAAGAACTCTTCGAACAACGCAACTTGCTCAAGTTCTTCCGCTGTTGATTTCATTGCATCTGTCTCTTTTAGAACCTGGAAATACCTCGGCACCTGATAAAATTCAGACGTTTCTGCCCCTGGGCTAACTTCATCTAGTTCGGGAGCGGGTGCCGGTTCTTGTAATTACTATGCCGCGTGTTCCTTTCCTTTGCTACTGGAGATTGAAATTGCATTCATATCCATTGCCCAAGCGCTGTTTGGTCACCCCTTATCTGTTTAACTCCTTCAGGCATTGGAAACTTCAGCAATTGATGATATGTTGATGGTACAACTTTCATCTCGTGCAACCATGGTCTTCCCAGAATAATATTATATCCCATATCACTATCTACCACATCGAAAAGAGTTATTTCCATTACTCCTTCGGCGTTTGTGGGTAACAAAATATCTTCTCAGGCTATCACGCTCGCGAGGTTGAATCCGGCGAGGAGTTTTGTGGCCGAAATGATGGTTCCGGTGAGATTAGCTTGCTCCAATACTCTCCATTGTATGATATTGGCCGAACTTCCTGGATCCACTAGAACGCGTTAATCTTAAAATCTAGCACATTTAGAGAAATTACCAGTGCGTCGTTGTGCGGCAACAACAATCTGTTTGCGTCCTCCTCCGTGAAAGTGATATCATCTTCGACAACTTCCTGAAGCCTTTTGCTATAGGTTATTGATACTTTCATCATTTTTGCTGCCGAAAAGGCGACCCCGTTAATTCCCCCC
>MCJB01005258.1:52748-102629 GCA_002018475.1 Nicotiana obtusifolia
CCCCCGAAGATCATGTTGATCGTTTGGCGCAGGGGATGTTCTCTTGCTTTTCAAGGGTTCCGCGTTGTCCCGGTTACGACCATAATTGTTCCTAACTCAGTCGCTCAAGAATTCTCTAAGATGACCATTCTTCAGCAGTGTTGCCACTTCTTCCCGAAGGTGTCGGCAGTCCCCTGTCCGGTGGTCAATCGCCCGTGGTATTCACACCACAAGTTCGGATCACTTTGGCTGGGATTAGATCTCATTGGTTTCGGGAACCGTACTTCTTTGATGTTTTTCATGGCTGACACCAACTCTACTATACTGACATTGAAATTGTATTCTGACAGCTTGGGGTAGGAAGGATCCCGCGCCCCTGACGCTTATTTATCCTGAAATGATCTATTGTTCCGACTGCAACCAGTCCTTCTGCCGATGGAGAACCTATCCGCTGACCAAAGCCTTTGCTGTGGCCTTCAGTCTGTTCATAGGGCAAAAACCGGCCCCTCAAAGACCGTCTGTTCGTGTTGAAATCGTCTTTTGATTTTTCTCTGTTCTTCTCCTGTCCATTTTTTGATGATGGAAAGCCAACCTAATCATCTTCGATCCTTAATTGCACGACTGTCTTGGCCCCACAGTGGGCGCCAAACTGTTTACCCGTAAAACGGTACAGTTGAATGTATATGTGGTTTCTAGACAAGTAAATTAATTCGATCCTGAAATAACAAGATAATTGAAGAAATATATAACATTTAGCCTTGATAGGACGACGAAATGATAGAAATAAAGTCTCTGGTAGTGAAGCTTCCAGGCGTAACATTAATAAGAACAAGAATAGAAAATAAGAAGATAAAATTTTATAGAGCTTTGAGTAGATTATAGTTTTAGTTTGCCAGAAAATCCGTGTCCTTACAATAATAACAGAGCTTACTATTTATAGTTACATCTAGGAAGGAAGGTCCTAGGATCATGCCCTTCTTTAATGTCAATTATGAAGGTCATTGATGAAGATGTAACGGTGAGCATAAATGTCAAATTCCTTGTAACGGGCAACATACTTAGTACTGTGGAATATTCTCCATTAAATGCTATCGGGCGAAAAGTATTTATTTCATCCTTATGAGCGTTATTCTTTCGGGTGACAGACGGGACCGTTGCTTTTGGTTTTGGCTATCCCCGTCTTAGGTTCCACGTGTCCCTCTTTTGAGCGGCCACGTAGCATAGCATATTTTACCCTCTACACTAGTGATACTCTACATAATATATACTCCTATATAATGTCTTATTTTAAGCAGAAAAAACAGAGGGGGGTGAGGAAAATGGACTGTAAGAGAAAAATATATATAGGTACCCCAAGGGGATTATATACCATATACTATGTATGCTTTTCTCTTCTTCCTCAATTATTCATCTTATATTTTCTTTCGTTCTCCTTGTAGCAAACTAAACATGACAAGAAAGCACATGAAGTTCTCTCTTCTCTTTCGCTTTTCTCTAGTTGAAATGTGAAAAAAAATGATAATCTCAACTAATAAATTAAAGGAACCAAAGTCCCCAAACTATGAACTTTAGCATATATATTATAGTTCTCTTTGGTGAATTTGGATAGGTAAAACTTAGTTTTTGTCATGTTTAACCAAAGTGCTAAGCTGTAACATATATATAGGGTCGTTGGTGGGCACATCTTTCTTCTCTTAAAGATATGACAAAAAAGCAGATGAAGTTCTCTCTTCTCTTTCGCTTTTCTCTAGATGAAATGTGAAAAAAAATGATAACCTCAACTAATAAATTAAAGGAACCAAAGTCCCCAAACTATGAACTTTAGCATATATATTATAGTTCTCTCTGGTGAATTTGGATAGGTAAAACTTATTTTTTGTCATGTTTAACCAAAGTGCTTAGCTGTACCATATATAGGGTCGTTGGTGGGCATATCTTTCACCAACTGGTTTAGACATATGAATTTTTTAATGGAAAGGTGCTCTTCCTCTCAGAACACCCCTAATAGGCAAGTAATATTTGTACAAATCTGTCTTTGAAAGTGTCGCAGCATATTGAATAATTTGAACTTGCGACTATCGCAAATAGTGAATTCAATGTAGCATAAAAAGAGAATTACCCTTGCACTCGAGTATGCCAGCTTTGGTCAGCACAAATTGAATAAAAGGAAAAGAAATGCGAATAATAGTTTTTATTTCTTTATTACATCAGGGGTGGGGAAGGGGAGAAAGAAAAAGAGAATGTTACATTACTCGTAGGGTAGGATTTAACTCTTTCACCTCAACTGCGAAAGGCAGGAAACTCATCTGAGCTAACATTCAACTAACTCCGGGAATAATTCTGCGAAAGTTCGTAGGGATGAAAATTATCATAACAAAAGCAGAACTTTTATTGTAAAATTAAGAATATATCAGAAAAATTATCGACAGACATATTTCCTTATGTTTGTATTATAATCTAGTGCTCGTCAATTATCAATCTACGTACATTAAATCGTATACAATTATTCATTGAGTAGGAGTGCAATATGTCTCAATTGAATTGTCATTTATTTCCATGAGCAAGTAAGTTCGTAGGTCCAGAATTACAGTAAAATTCAGAAAAAGCAAAGTGCATAATTACGTTTACGTGTTAACTATTATGTAAAAGCAGTAGTACAAAATTCCCGTGACTATTTCAGTTTAGTGACACTTCAAGCTGACTCCACTCCTCGACAATTGAGGCAGCCACCTTTTTAGTGAGGTTTTTGCAAGTAAATCTTTACAACTTTTGTTCGGATTCAATATTGAACTTGTGACTATTGGTGTCAGATAATTATCTAATCAGTCAAACTCAGGTACTAAATTTACAAATGTACAATAACTAACTAGACTCCACAACGATCTTTGATAAGGAAATTTCCTCATAAGATTTTGAATGCGATCAAATTTAGATGAGAACAGAGAAGAATATAGAAAGCAAGCAAATATACCTTCGCTCATTTGCCCGTGATGGAAAATAAATAAGATAATTGTTATGATACTTAGGCAAGTACTTTTTGGTTACAGAAAATGATTTAGCAACTTTCGTTGTATACCATCCATCTTAATTTATGTGGACAAGGCACAAAATTTAAGAAAGAAATAAAGATTTTTAAGATTTGTAATTATTCAATAATCCATGGACATTTGTATGGCTATAAATCATCTTATAAAGGATATGATGAAAAATTAAAAATAAAATTATTTTTAAGTAGAAAAGTACTTATGACATTCTAGTTCCTTTTTGTTGTAGATTTAAAAAGAAAGTATGACATATGTATTGGAACGTAAATCGGATCAGAGGAAGTAGAAGATTTGATTGGCTTTTCTTGAAGAAAAAATAGTTTAGTGATTTTAGTATAATAAACAAAATTGAGTGATCATTTTCATCCATAAATATATATATATATATATAATATATATATACATACATACATACATACATACATACATACATACATATATATATATATGTGTGTGTGTGTGTGTATGTTGCTCCCAAACGCACACGCAAGTATACGTGGCCGACAAGTAATATAGGATTTGGAAGTCCAGATATCGTACCCATAGGGACTTATATCAACTACTAACACACCAATATTGTTATTCCGTCAAGCTAAATTCGAATTCAAGAGTTTAATTATGCTAAACTACAATTCTAAGTAATAACTAAATTATCAAGTAACTAGTTGATTGTTTTTTATTCAGTAGAGACAAGTATTCCAGGGTTGTGATCGATTTACCAATCGTATTGTGTTCGAATTAACTCTCCCTTTCGTATAATTCACTCATGGTTGCTAATTAATTGATAAATGCTCTCATAGCCTTCTCTCGAAGTACTACTCACCTATTCTCAATAGATTAAGCCTATATTCCTATGAAATCAATCTATTAAGAACGTATTAAGATCACGATATTTAATTAAGCACGGTGATTAGATATATTCCTATCCTAACCACAAATCCACTCCCCCTAAGGGTTAAGATCATGCTCTCTTCAACTCTTCTCTAATCTAAACACGGCTTTCCCAAGCATAGCATAGATACTAAATAGAACCTAACTGTTAGCCAGACAATTAAGCGATTAAACACAGAATTGAAGAAACAACCATATGTTGGTGAATTATAATCAAGGTTAAGTTAACATTAAACAACAATATGCATGACTAATCACAACCCCAAAACAATGGGTATTTAGCCGCTCATAATATAATCACACAATTGCATAAGTTTTGAATCAATTGGAAATACTAGAAAAAGATGAAGAAAACTGAGAATTCTCCGCTTCCTAACGATCCCGTGTGTATTTTTCCTCCAAGGTGGTGTCTCCCCTCTCAAATATAGGTTCAGTCTTGCTTTTATACGTGTTGGGTAGGTCTAGGGCCGAAATAACCTTATTCCGGGCGAATTTGGACAAAATCACGTCACCGGCGCCCTAGGTAGCGCTAGGCGCCCACCAAGGCGCTGCCTCAAATTGCCATTGGCGCCCAGATACTCAATTCGTCTGGTTTTGTTCGTTTTGGCTCAAATCTTGCGCGTTTCGCCCCCAATTGCTCCCGACTCATTCCTACACATAAAAACACTTCAAATTAATATAAATCATAGCATTTAACATACCAATTTCACGAAACAAGAGTCAACTATGAGGCGATATACATAGAAATATATATGCTTTAAGCTAAACATCAACATCCCACACTTAGACTCTTGCTCGTCCTCGAGCAATGGGACTATCTAACAACCTCCCAACTACGTACAAACTTCATATCATAGGAGAGCACTCGAACTTTTAACCACCCGCTATACCCTTGACCACGATCAATACCGGCACGCAAGCATGAACACACAAAAATTCACATTCTTCCCGTTAAGCATACCCAAGTATAATACTTCAATTCAATATATCTCAACAACCTATTCGTCACCACCCAACCTCAAAAGTCGACTTGCAACCACTAAGCACCCTCAATTCATGCACTTACCCAACAATAAAGTTTACAATATTACCAATCATTCATGAAATCATGTGCCCTTACCAACAAACAAAAGAGTGAATATAGATAGTCCACACATTCAAATATGCTTTTGAATATAGATTAACGACATCGCACAATTGAACAAAATTCGCTCACTCTCACAAGGAATTCATACGCATCCCGTGGTCGTACCATAAGCTTGCCCGTAGTTTAGATCTCTACTAATTTAAGCTAGCCAAATCTAGGATCAATTAGGACTTTTAAGGTTGTAATGTAGGCTAAGGGACGGGTAGGATATATTAAGAAATAGTGACTAACCCTCCTAAGCACTTTAATACACTACATTCACAATTCAAGCACCTTTTCTTCTCAACCAATTCACTTGCCTTATACACATAGCCCTCTTTTTCAATTAAGCACTTCTATATTTTCACTAGCACAAATCAATAAGAATTGGAAGTGTTTTCTACATACTTTCACTATCATTTTTCTCTTCTCTTTTCTTCACACACTCCATATATTAAAGCTCATCGGCTAGTGACTTTTGATTTCAACTTTAGTGCACCAACGGGCCCTTCCATGGTTCCACTCAAAAGCTACTCCCCAATCTCTAACCTTACTTCTTTTAGCGACTAAGTGCCTTAGGAGGTAAAGGTTCAATCAAAATCAAATTAAGAACAAAATAGAGGTATGGCTTGTAATGTGGGTGCCAAAGAAAAGGTCTATAGGCTCAAAGGGGCTAGCAACGGAAAATTTTATTTTTATGTGACAAGCACATCCATGATCAAGCAAGAAAATGCCTACGTCATCTCCTAGATTAGCCCAACTTACAATTTCTCTTCAATTAACACATGGGGCAAGTTCTAGACTACATAGGATAGCACAGAAAATCACAAATCCTTACTCACACATTGCACATGACTCAATCGAGACGGTTCTGTTCAACTCTCAAGTCAAGCAAGCACACATAATTGAGAAATCTAAGCAATATTGCACTATGTGGCATACAAGTCAAACAACTGAGAAAAGTCGTCACAAAATAGGCTATTTACTTTACTTAGGCTTAACAATTCAAATAAAATAAATGGAAAAATAGTATGTATGTCATAGCCTAATGTGCCAGCATCAACCATGTCAATCAGTATCTCAGAAGGACTTAGTTTCTTCCTAAACTACTCCTACAAAAAAATTAAAGTGCCCGGTTCGAGCTACATCCTTGGAAAAGAACCGGTGCCCAAAGAAAAACCAAGGAATACTACATAACTATCATAAAAAAATAAAAATAAAGCAACTAATACTACACTAAACTGACTACATTAGAACTACTAAAAGAACCAAAACAACTACTAAAAGAACCAAAACAAAACCAGTTTGTACATAATATACAATTACAACACATGTATTCTTCCCACCCCACACTTGAACGATGCATAGCCCTCGATGCAAGTAAAAATGTAAAACAGAGTAGGGTGAAAAGAAAAACTCCCTGTCAATCAGAGTCCACTTCCGCAGCAGTGTCGGTGTCATCAGCATCCGATCCGAAAGGCACCAAATTGATAGGCCCTGTAGCACCATCTCCATCCTCATCCTCGGTATCTGAGCCCTTGGCTGTGTTGACGTCCTCCGACGGGTGAATGGGGCTGCTAGGTGCAATCCCCAACTTCTTCTTGGACGTGCTGGACAAGTCATCGCGCAAATGCATATGCTCCTCGTCGGTAACGCCGGCCTTGCTCATGAGCAAGTTCAAAGAGTTATAAATATACCTGTTGAAGTTCTCCTCTCGCTCCATTCAAGCAGCGGGGGTGAGTTTGGACGATGTCTCCACTACAGATGTGATGTCCATAAGCCCTGACGGCGCCTCTACCACCTCATCATGTCCGGGACACTCTGGCACTCCGCGAAACATCATATATTGAGTCAGTAAATTGCCAAAGAAGAACCGCCGAATCTATCGCCCAAACCTGGTGTGGGCCATCTCACTGAGCATGATCTCAGCGACATTAATTGGTCGGCCGGTCATCAAGGAGAAGATGAGACACACTTTAGCGCGAGTGCAATCACTGCTGTGCTCCGCCAGTATTAGTCTCGCCTGCACAAAGTTCTGCCATACCTTGGCAGTGTTGTTGAAGTCTGCGCGAACCATGGAGAGGTGTATGTTGCCCTGCTTCCGTAGCCACTTAGCATTAGAATCTATGCCACAAAGAGTGTGACGTATTAGCTCATATTTCGCCCTTTGGATCAAGCGTTGGAGTCTCCTTGGGTCGGCATTCTCAACCCCCAAATAGTCACACAAATACTCCCTGGCCAGCGGCACATCCTTTCCTCGTACATGTGAAGTGCAGCTTCGATAATTCCAGTTAGCATACAGCTCTCGTACCATGCTCAGGTTTGCAGGCCCCGGGCATCCAAGAACTTGTCCATCCTTAGAGCTCGCAGCCTGGCAAATATATCCGGGAATTTCCTCTCTAAGGCTACGGTATTAATCCCCATCTTAGAGACGTACCATCCCGCCGGCACGAAGTCTCGATGCCAAGCAATAGCAGCATCATCAACCACGTCCAAACAAGGCCTCGGCTTTAATGGCACTTGCTGAGATCCCTCGGCGACCTGTTCCCCTTTGCATGGCCGTGAAGAGCTTTCTCCCTGCTTGTGCTTTTTGGTCACCGGAGAGGTGGTAGAGGATTTTCCAATGCCTTTGCCTTTGCTAGTGCTATCACGAGCCATAGTATCCTGCAACACAAGTAAACATGAATGTGAGAAAGGTTCAAGACATATGCCTTAGGTTGGCATGCAAGTCATCAAATGACGCCACAGTTAAAACCAAAGGCACAAGTACAAGTATTGCACCTCAAAACTATGGGTACTCGAGACTTCCCCATGCTACACAATAATGATTGATCATGGCAACGTGAATACTCAATAAGGTCAGCTAAAGGCATATGGTCTTCACCTTTCACAAATACTAAAGTATGCTAAATTAGGCTAACTTACAAGATTCTACAACATACAACATACAAAAGCAATGGTGTAAGAACATGTTCTACATCAAAGCCACATCCCCCAACTTGTAAAAGCATCCCTAGACACCTCACACTTATCCCAAATGCATACACAAGTGCATCCAGTTACTCAGACTTCACCGGTTCACAAAAATTTTCACTCAAGCATTTCAACAAACACAATGTGGGCATGAAGTATGTTTTTATATTTCAACAATGGTGGAACATGATGGCCCTCCCAATTTTCAACGAAGTAGATAGAATTCTAGTTTAATACTCCGAATACACATGAAACACACAAATGTTGACCAAAACAACACACCCACCTTAAAGGTGTCATAAGAACTACATGAGAGAGTGGGAAACTATAATATGAAACTATGGGGAATTGGCGGTCTTGAGGATGGGAGTGTGGATAACTACTAATAAAAACACATAATAAATAGAAGAGAAGAAGAAGAACATACCTGGAGAAGGAGTGCGAGAGAGAATGAAAAATTGAAAAAAATTTGTGAATAAGAAGAAGAAGAGGACGCGGGCAGCAGCTGCGTTTTTTCTTCAAGGTGGAGTTTTGTGTTTTTGTTTTTGTTTGTTGGTGTTTGGGTGGGTTTGGGAAAGGATATTGGTATTAGTATTAGTGTAAATGGGTATTTGGGTTGTGTTAAATGGATATGGATTAAGAATAAAATACAAAAAATTAAAAACTTACCTGACCCCCCCAGTTAGCCCCTCGCGCCCTCCCAGGCGCTGGGGTCGTGGGGTATTTTGCCTACAGCGCCCCAGGCAGAGCCAAGCGCTGGCCTGGGCGCTGTTCACGCGAAATTTGTTTTTTTTGAATAAACATCCCGATCCCCCGAGCCTTATATACACCCAATTTACACGTTCTACACCATTACATCTAATATTTCTATACCTATAATGAAGTACAATGCTCTATCTATTCTAAAAAAAAAATTAAGAAGTTAAACTAGGAAAGTGATAAAATTGGGTTGCCTCCCAACAAGCGCTTGATTTAACGTTGCGGCATGACGCAGAGTCTCGCTTACTCGTCAGCGAGTACAACCTTGGTCTTCTCACGATTAATCATTCCTCCCCAATAATGCTTGACTCTATGACCATTCACCAAGAATTTTCGCTCACTTTTTAAAGCTCACAGCTCGATTGCACCATAAGGAGTGACTCTCACCACCTCAAAAGGACCTGACCATCTCGATTTTAGCTTCCCAGGGAATAGTCGTAGTCTAGAATTGAATAATAACACCTGTTGGCCTGGCTCAAAGTAACGCGGCTTGATATGCCTGTCATGCCATCTTTTTGTCTTTTCTTTATATAGCTTAGCATTTTCATAAGAGTGCAGCCTGAACTCATCTAACTCATTCAACTGCATAAGTCTTTTCTCGCCTTCGGCCTCAAGGTCCAAGTTTAGCTTCTTAATAGCCCAGTATGCCTTGTGTTCCAGTTCAACGGGTAAGTGACATGCTTTCCCATAAACCAGCTTGTAAGGGGACGCTCCAATTGGCATTTTATATGTTGTCCTATATGCCCAGAGGGCATCATCCAACTTTGCATCCCAATCCTTCCTATTCACACTCACCGTCTTCTCTAATATTTGCTTGATTTCTCTGTTTGACACCTCAGCTTGCCCACTTGTCTGTGGATGATATGCTGTAGTAACTCTGTGGCGAACTCCATATTTAGCTAGAAGGTTATTCAACAATCGATTTCAAAAATGAGTCCCTTCATCACTGATTAAAGCCCGTGGAGTCCCAAATCTCGAGAATATGTTCTTTTTCACAAACGCAGCTACCACCATGGCATCATTCGTTGGCAAAGCAATTGCCTCCACCCATTTTGACACGTAGTCAACTGCTAGCAAAATGTATTTGTTTCCTCTGGACGGTGGAAATGACCCCATAAAATCTATCCCCCACACACCAAAAAGCTCAACTTCTAGAATGTTATTTAAAGGCATCTCATGCTTCCTTGTGATTGTTCACGTTCGCTGACATTGGTCACACTTCTTAACGAATGCATGGGCATCCTTGAATAAAGTCGGCCAAAAGAGACCGGATTGTAGCACCTTTGCAGCTGTTCTATCTCCTCCATGATGGCCCCCATAAGGTGATGCGTGACAATCATACAATACTAATTCCACCTCTTTTTTAGGAATGCATCTCCTCATCAATTGATCAGCACATTGCTTGAATAAGTAGGGCTCATCCCAGTAGTAGAAGTTCACGTCATGTAAAAACCTCTTTCTAGCTTCAGATTCGATTTCGGGAGGAAGTACCCCACTCACAAGATAATTCACATAATTTGCGTACCATGGGAGAGGGTCATGGGTTATAGAAAAAAGTTACTCATCAGGAAATACTTCTTTAATTTGGCCACCCTCCTCTACGTGATCGTGATTTTCCAACCGTGATAGATGGTCAGCTACTTGGTTCTCTGTCCCCTTTCGATCTCGTATTTCTACATCAAATTCCTGCAGCAATAAAACCCAGCGCATCAATTTAGCCTTAGATTCATTTTTTGTAAACAAATACCTGATTGCTGCATGATCGGTGTGGACTATGACTTTCGTTCCCACCAAGTATGCCCGAAATTTCTCAAAGGCCCACACTACAGCTAACAGCTCCTTCTCCGTGGTGGTGTAATTCAGCTGTGCATCATCAAGAGTCTTACTCAAATAGTAGATGGAATAAAACACCTTGTCCTTCCTCTGGCCTAGCACTGCCCCAATAGCAAGGTCACTCGCATCACACATAAGTTCAAATGGTAAGGACCAATCAGGTGCCACCATAATGGGAGCAGTCACCAACTTCTTTTTAAGTTCTTCAAATGCCTTGAGGCAAGCATCATCAAAGTTGAAAGTTACATCTTTTTCAAGCAGCCTGCACAAAGGAGTAGCAATTTTTGAAAAATCTTTAACAAAGCGCCGATAGAAACCCGCATGTCCCAAAAAACTCCGGACACCCTTCACTGAAATAGGTGGAGGTAATTTTTCAACTGCCTCCACCTTCACTTTATCAACTTCAATGCCGGTCCTAGATATTTTGTGACCCAACACGATGCCTTCTTGTACCATAAAATGGCACTTTTCTCAATTCAGTACCAGATTTATTTCTTCACAACGGGATAGCACCTTGCTTAAATTCCTCAAGCAATCATTATAAGAGGACCCCAAAGACTGAAAAATCATCCATAAACACTTCCACGAATTTTTCCGCCATGTCGGTGAAAATAGCCATCATACACCTCTGGAAAGTGGCTGGTGCATTACAAAGTCCAAACGGCATTCGCTTGAAGGCGAAAGTGCCATAAGGACAAGTAAAAGTAGTCTTCTCCTGATCCTCTGGGCATATGACAATCTGATTGTATCCTGAGTAGCCATCAAGGAAGCAGTAATATTCATGCCCGGCTAACCTGTCTAGCATTTGGTCGATGAATGGAAGTGGAAAGTGGTCCTTGAAAGTTGCCTTATTGAGCCTTCTATAATCGATGCAGACTCTCCATCCCGTAACAGTGCGAGTGGGGATTAGCTCATTCTTCTCGTTCTTAATTATAGTCATTCCTCCCTTTTTGGGCACACATTGAACCGGGCTTACCCAATTGCTATCAGAAATAGGAAAAATGATACCTGCATCGAGCAACTTGATTACTTCCTTTTTCACCACCTCTTTCATGATGGGATTTAATCTCCTTTGCTGCTCCACACTGGGGCGGTGTCCGTCCTCAAAAAAGATTTTATGCATGCAAAATGATGGACTAATACCCTTGATGTCAGCTATAGTCCACCCAATGGCCTTTTTATACTCTCGGAGGACTCTGAGCAATTTTTCTTCTTGAGTGCTAGTCAAGCTGGATGAAATACTCATTGGCAGTGTCTCATAGTTCCCCAAATAAGTATAGCGCAGATGCGCTGGAAGTGGCTTGAGTTCTAGCCTTGGAGCCTCCTCAATAGATGGCCTGGGAAGGGTCAGAGTGACAGGCCTTTCCAATTTTTCAAATTTTTTGAACCTCTGGACATAACTGCAGGACATATCCAGTACTTGCTCAATTTCTCCCATCGTTTCATTTTCACTATTTTCCACATCCCCAATCAATACTCGTTCAACAGGATATACAAGGCTCATATAGGGCACTAATGATGTGGAATCACTCTCCACCACAGAGATCATAGATAATTCTTCATAGTGGGCTGGCAACCTGAGCGCTTTATGAACATTGAATACCTCTACTCAGTCACCTACTCTCATCGTCATCTTTCCTTCGCAAACATCAATAATAGTTTGGCCCGTGGCTAAGAATGGACGCCCCAAAATAAATGGGACTTCCTGATCGGGCTCGTAGTCCAGGATAATGAAATCAGCAGGGAATATGAAAGAACCCACTTGAACTAGCATATCTTCAATCACTCCCTCAGGATGAGCAAGGGAGCGATTAGCTAACTGTGAGATAACTGTTGTTGGGCATGGATCACCCAACCCCAACTGTCTAAATACCGATAGCGGCATCAAATTGATGCTTGCTCCAAGATCACATAAAGCTCGCCCAACAGCATGTTTACCAATCGAGATTTGGATAGTGAAACTACCTAGATCCTTCAATTTTTGAGGCAACTTACCTTGAATTCTGGAACTACACTCCTTAGTGAGTGCCACAGTCTCGAACTCGGTTAGCCTCCTTTTATTTACCACAATGTCCTTGATGTACTTTGCATATTTGGGTACTTCTTGTAAGATGTCAACCAATGAAATATTAATTTGCAACTGCTTCAAGATATCAAGAAATTCTTTATATGCGGCATTATCTCTTAATTTCTGCAATCTTTGAGGTAATGGAGGTGGTGCCTTGCAACCAATTGTTGGGGTTGCTCAGCCACCGCCTCTCCAGCTGGCTTCTCTGACTCCTTAGCTTTCTCTGATGTTGATTCTATAGTGGTTGGTCTCTCATTAAAAATCACATGTTTCCTCTTTTTAGACTGAACTTCTTCTAGTTGTCTTCCATTCCTCAACGACACGGCATTAAGGGCCGCCCTAGGATTTGCTTCAGTGTCACTTGGAAGAGCTCCAGCTGGTCTAGTGTTTTGAGCACCGGCAAGCTGTCCCATTTGACGCTCCAAATTTCTCACTGTTGTGGTGAGGACTTGATATTCGGTCCTGAACTGTTTATTGTCAAGCAACAACTGCTTCAACAATTCATTCCCATTCTCTTCTACCTATTGAGATTGCTTCTGAGATTGATTGAAATTTCCTTGGGGTCTATAATGATTCTGATTCGGCTAATTTCCACCCCATGAGAAGTTGGGATGATTCTTCCAATTTGGGTTATAAGTGTTCCCATATTGGGCATTCTGATTCATTGGACCCCTGCTCTGCTGTCCCACATAGTATATAGATTCTGGATTCGTAGGGCACATGTCACTCATATGGTTGTCACCACATAGTTCGCAGCAAAGAGACATCTGTTGTACATGTTGCATCTGTTATGCCTGTTGCATTGTTATTCTATTCATCTGGTTTGCTAATTTTGCTATCTCAGCTCTCATGGCCGAGAAGTCATCAAGCTCAATCAACCCGGCTGCCTTCTGTTTACTTGCCTTGCGTGAATCCCCATCTCCTTGCCAGTTATGATCATTAGCAGTGAAGTTATTCAGCAAGAGTTGAATTTCACTATATGGTTTCGCCATGCAACTACCTCCACAAGTTGAGTCAAGATTCATCTTTGAAGCCTCATCTAATCCATCAACAAAAGTGTGTCCCAATACCTCATCAGCCTGATAATGATGCGGGCAATCTCTGAGCTGCTTCTTATATCTTTCCCAGGCTTGACGAAGTGTCTCTCCATCCCGTTGTTCGAACCCAAGAATTTGACTCCTCAATGACTTTGTCTTCTTGGTGGGGAAATTTTTGATTAAGAATTTCCTTGCTAGATCGTCCCAAGTGTGGATTGAGTTTTCAGGCTCTTTCTGCAACCATTCCTTCGCTTCCCCCAACAGTGAAAAAGGAAAAAGTGTCAGCCTGACATAATCCTTGGAAACGTTCGGATAATTGTAGGTGTCCGTAATTTCCAAGAAATTTTGAATGTGCCTTTGCGGATATTCATGAGATAGACCCAAATATTGCCCTATGAACTGAATCATCTGTACCATGTACTGTTTGAGTTCAAAATGCCCTGTGATCTCAGGTTTCACAATAGCCTGAGTCATATTAACAAGATTGGGCCTTGCGGCTTCACGCTCTGCATTACCTGCCATCTCTATTGGTTGTGGTGTAACTACCATGTCCTACTCTCTTTCTATTCCAGTTCTAACTTTGACCTCTCTCCTCACTCTGTGAAGTGTCCGTTAAATTTCAGGATCAAGAGGAAGGAGATTGTTTGCGCTTCTACTCCTCCGCATTCAAGAGAAGAGCCTGTGTTAACACAAACAAGGTAAACTGATAATTAAAACTTGAACAAATAACTAATTAAAAGCTTAAGTCGGCAAAGTAGCTAATTTTTAAGTCCCCGGCAACGACGCCAAAAACTTGTTGCTCCCAAACGCACACGCAAATATACGTGGCCGATAAGTAATATAGGATTTGGAAGTCCAGATATCGTACCCATAGGGACTTATATCAACTACTCACTAACACACCAATATTATTATTCCGTCAAGCTAAATTTGAGTTCAAGAGTTTAATTATGCTAAACTACAATTCTAAGTAATAACTAAATTATCAAGTAACTAGTTAATTGTTGTTTATTCAGTAGAGACAAGTATTCCAGGGTTGTGATCGATTTACCAATCGTATTGTGTTCGAATTAACTCTCTCTTTCATATAATTCACTCATGGTTGCTAATTAATCGATAAATGCTCTCATAGCCTTCTCCCGAAGTACTACTCACCTATTCTCAATAGATTAAGCCTATATTCCTATGAAATCAATCTATTAAGAACGTATTAAGATCACGATATTTAATTAAGCACGGTGATTAGGTATATTCCTATCGTAACCACAAATCTGCTCCCCCTAAGGGTTAATATCATGCTCTCTCCAACTCTTCTCTAATCTAAACACGGCTGTCCCAAGCATAGCATAGATAGTAAATAGAACCTAACTACTGGCCATACAATTAAGCAATTAAACACAGAATTGAAAAAACAATCATATGTTGGTGAATTATAATCAAGGTTAAGTTAACGTTAAATAACAATATTCATGGCTAATCACAACCCCAAAAAAATGGGTGTTTAGCCGCTCATAATATAATCACACAATTGAGTTTTGAATCAATTGGAAATACTAGAAAAAGATGAAGAAAACTGAGAATTCTCCGCTTCCTAACGATCCCGTGTGTGTTTTTCCTCCAAGGTGGCGTCTCCCCTCTCAAAAATAGGTTTAGTCTTGCTTTTATACGTGTTGGGTAGGTCTAGGGCCGAAATAACCTTGTTCCGGGCGAATTTGGACAAAATCACGTCACTGGCGCCTTGGGTAGCGCCAGGCGCCCACCAAGGCGCTGCCTCAAATTGCTATTGGCGCCCAGATGCTCAATTCGTCCGGTTTTGTTCGTTTTGGCTCAAATCTTGCGCGTTTCGCCCCCAATTGCTCCCGACTCATTCCTACACATAAAACACTTCAAATTAATATAAATCATAGCATTTAACATACGAATATCACGAAACAAGAGTCAACTATGAGGCGATATACATAGAAATATATGTGCTTTAAGCTAAACATCAATATATATATATATATATATATATATATATATATATATATATATATATATATATATATGTATGTATGTATTTGACAAATATTAGTAAGTACTCCCTCTATTTCAATTTGGATGATATATTTTATTTATTGAGAGTCAATTAATGATTAAACTTTAAAGCAAAAGTAAATTAGTTGAGCTTAATATTTTAAAATTTAAATTTAAATTTTAAAAACTATACAAAAAGTATTATAAGTTGTAATATTTTTCATGTCAACATGGTAAAAATAAATATTTTAAAATATTAGTGAAACTTTACACAAATTGACTTTCAATAAGCAAAATATATTATTAAATTAAAACGGACGAAATAATAGTTCGAATTCTTTCCAGTAGTGGTAGGTGCCAAATAGCTTTGGAGAAGAAAAATGAAAAAGAAAAAAAAATAAAAAAGAAGAAGAAGAATAGTCTGTTTGGTCAAGCTGCAAAAATGAGCTTATTTTGAGAAGTTCAATTTCTCAAAAGTGTTTTTTTCAAAATTACTTTTGGTGAGAAGCAATTTTTGTTTGACTAATTAATTTGAAAAGCACTTTTGAGTAGCAATAAGTATTTGCCCAATCTTTTAAAAACCGGCTCCAAGTATGTTTTTTCCAAAAATGTTTTTAAAAAAAGTGCTTTTGGAGAAAAGTTTCTTTTTCCTGCTTCTTCAAAACTGCTTCTGCTTCTCCTAAAAAGTACTTTTTCCCTTCTAAAAACTTGACCAAATACCTCAATTTTTGAAAAAAAAAAAATTTAACTTAAAAAAACACTTTTGATCGATAAAATGTTTGGCCAAACATGCTAAAAGAAGAAGTGAAACGAAACGAAAAGAAAGAATAATTACAGTTGTAGAAGCTCCTAAGAGGGAGAATGATGTGATGGTGAGCACTAAGGGCAAGGTGGAGGGGACGAGGGAAGTTGAAATAGCAACACGTACGTGGGGCTCTCTTTTAGCTATTTCAAATCTTAGCTATCTTTGGACCTATCAAATTGGGACTTGTAATTACGAATATATTGAAGCTGAACAATTCTTAAATAATTGAGTTTGGTTCTTATTTAATAATTTTATTTATATTAAATAAATTTTTAAACTAAATACAAAGTCCCAAGTTAAAGTCATTAGTTCGATCGAACCTTAATTAAACATTAACTCCGTCCATTAATTTCAAAATACGTAACTATTGTTTTATACTTCAATGTCACACAAGAGGAGTGATGTATGGTGTTCAATTTTTGCGTGCAATAATTATAGAAGAAGAACATGGTTCTTCTATATGTTCCTTATACTACTGTTGCGGAAATAGTAAATTCGGAAAATAAAGAACACAAATATTTTTACGTGGAAAACACCCGGCTCAAAAGGTGAAAAAATCACGACCTACTACTCAGTAAGATTTTCCCCAACACCTCATTAAATCACTGAGCCAAAACAGCATTTACAAAACTCTTTGTAAACCTAAGGATTAACTCTAATCCCGTTGTGGCAACCAGCCTCTAATTGTTGCGACAACTTCAAGTTAACTCTAACTTGAATACTCAGAGTACCTAATACAATTGCTTCTAGATAAAGCTGAAACGTACAACTTGAAAACGTCTACTACAATTGAACTAGCATAAAAGACAGACGCTTGGAACTGGTTTTTCTATCTTGTTCATGTAGCTTCAAGTTCGCACACTTGATTCACACAAGAATTATTTGCAAAATGCCTTGATATTTTGCTCTCAACTCACGTTTAACTTCAGCGTTTGTGCGTGCCTGTAGAATGAGAACATCCTGCATTATATAGAGTTAGTAGAATAAGAAATAACTAGAGTTCTAATGCTATACTCTTCCTTGGTGGAAGAGTTCTAGTTATCTTCAACTTCTAACTCCTCCCTTATCTTGGATAAAGTACTCTTTGAGTAAGGAGTCCTTCTCCTTATCATTTATGCAACCTTCTCGATCAGGAGATATTAGATATAACAACTTAAGCTTATCTCCGTCACGTGCATCCCTTATGCTTGAATCTGCTCGTGTCTGTGTAGACTTTGTATGGACCTGGTTCATGCTTGAGTTCCTTTGTCAATCATCAAAACAAACTTCACTTAGGCCGAAAAATTCCTCCTTTTTGATGATGACAAACTCTGTGCTTTTCATAAGCATAATCCCTGTTTCAACTCAGCTCAACATCACCACAAGGTTAAAACACTTTTCATTTTAAAGTCACTAATCATCAAGGACCAGGTTCATTAAGTTATAAACATCACAGTCCAAAGTAAAAGCACAACCTATATTCCCCCTTTTGGCATCATCGAAAAGTTGTATAGAAATTATGTTAGATAACCAGATTTTAATAGAAATTACTCATAGCCATTGGGGCTACTTCAAATGCAATCATCGAGTCAAGATTCATTTATCAATATAATGATATTAGCCATCTAAGAAGCATCAACAAACAGTTAGAGCACAAAAACAGTTAATTATCATTGATACTTAGTCATCTACAAAGAATAAAGAGAAATAAAAACACTAGATCATGAGTAAAAGAAAAAAAATCCCATCCGGGTTATTGGTTGGTCTAACTAGGCTAGGAAGGTCTTAAGGCTGGGAAGGACCAGGTTCTTGGTTCTTGGCTTGAAGCAATTTCAGCATATCCTGAAGAATGCCATCATTCTTCTCCTTCTCTTTTGCAAGCTCAGCTCTGAGAGCATCTCTCTCAGCTTCTACTTCTGCCAACCTCTTCTTCAGCCATTCAATTTCAACATCCTTAGCCCCACTCTCTTGCACCAAGGCTCGCACTTTGCTGTTCACAGGTGCCTTTTTAGATGAACCAGGTTCTTTGGGAGTGGTGTGGACTTCATAGTCACAAGCAGTCAAAGTGTTTGTCCCAAAGTGATCCTTGCTTGTACCAACCTCCCATTTCTTGATGGGTACCTTAAAGTGAGCGAGTGCAGCCGTGAGAATGAAACTATAGGGTATGGCATAAGTTATGGTGCCAGTCAGAACCCTATCGAGAAGCTGGATGATAAATCCAGGCCAATTGATTTGCCTCCCACTGTCTAGACATTCCATAAGGACCAAGTCCATGAATCTTCTTTGCCTTTGGAGTCACAGTCTACATTTCTTCTGCCTCCTTTTCATCCTGAAGAAACAGGTCCATCTCATCAATTTCAACTGCCTCAACAGGCTCAACCACCTTCTTCTTTCCCTTAGCAGTAGCTTTTCTCTTACTTTCTTCTAAGGCCTTTTCCAGTTCAGCTTCACTCTGCTTCTTCTAACTCTTTGTAGCTCTTCCTCTTGTAGGAGGAGTCTCTACAGGGATAGACGAGGCAACCTTTCTTTTCTTGTTTGCCCTAGCAGTACCAGGGACTCTACCTCCTGAACTCCTTTTCTTTTTAGGATTGTAACTGTCAGACACCTTTTTCAGTACGTCTTCAAGGGGTTCCTGCTCAGATGGAATATGTTCTTGAATCTTCTTCCCCTATCTAATCAACCCCTCAACAGCTTCCCCAGACCCATTTTCCCCTATTTCTTTACACTTTCTTCTTTTCTATCTGATTCCTCACTCCCTCCTTCTATAACTCCAATTTCTTCAGTCAAACCAACAGGGTGTAGGTGAAGATTCAGCCACTCCTTGTCCCATTCCCCTCACATCACCTTGAGCGCCCTCACTCTCCTTTTCTTTTCTCCTTTTATTTTTACCACCCATTTTCTCAAACTCAGCAGTCTTTATCCCAACCACTTTTCCTACCAGAACAAATCTAGTTTCTAGATTTGCAGTAACCTCAGAGGTTACTTCAAATGTAAATTTAGGACCAGATTTTACCTGCTCTGTTTTAGATAAAACAGTTTCTTCCCCCTCAGTTGCAGATTTGAAATAGTTAGATTTTTGGGGTTCAACTCCCTTACTTGCCCTCAACTGCTTATTGATTTTCTTGATATGTTCTTTTCCAGCAACAACCTTGCGAGCCAGCATCTTGAACCTTTCTTTCTTAAATGTGAGTGTGGTTGAAGGTGTGATGGATGGTGTGGGTGTTGTTTCCTTGGGTTGTGATGAAGGATTCTCATAAAAGTTTGCCATCGCTGTGTTTGGGTATGAGAGAAAATGAGTGTTTGTGTGTTTGGAATATGGGAGAAAATAGATAGAATTTTTGACGGCTTGGAAAGTAAGAATTGAAGAAACAACTAAGGCCTAATCAACTTAAACAGGTAGAGTTTAATTGGGTAATAGATACTTTTTCAGAAGTTCAGATGTCTAATCAACCTGGGAGTCAGTTTGAAGAGACGTTTATGACTCTCCTTAGAATCTAGGCACTTATTGCGTTTTTGAGACTCTTTTGAATGAAATTGGTTCATTTCGTAATAGATAAGCTCAAGGAGGTTAGGATTAAATGGGACTCTCCTCTTGATCATAATCCAAATATAATTATTCCATAATATGCAGAGTGGAGAATACGTACCAAGTAATCTTGATGAACTAGGTTCTTCACTGAGAAATCTCTTGTGTAAATCTGAATTTTTCAAGAAAATAGAGATAATATCATTAGAGATTAATGAGTCATTTTAGCACATGGCACAAGAGTATACGGATGAAAGTATGAGACTGAGCAAAATCTAATCTAATTATGTACAAAAATTCACTATTTCTCTAACTAATTTTTTGAGTTAGAACTGGTTCCTTTTAGATGATCTTAATCATCCCTAATTCTAACATGTTCCTTTCAAAGTGATCTCTACTTAGAGCTTTTGTGAAGATGTCAACTATTTGCTTATCAGTAGCACAAAATTCCACAGTGATCAAACCCTTCTCATAGTTATCCCTCAAAAAATGATGCCTAACATCTATGTGCTTAGTTCTCTTGTGATGAACCGGGTTCTTAGTCATACTAATTGCACTAGTGTTGTCACAAAAGATGAGAGTACAACCTACATCAATTCTAAAGTCCATTAATTGATGTTTGATCCACAACAATTGAGCAAAACATGAGGCAACATCAACATACTCAGCTTCAGTAGTAGATAAGGCCACAGAATTTTGCTTTTTGGTGCCCTAGACACAAGACATGAGCCAAGAAAGTGTTCCATACCCGAGGTGCTCTTTATATCCATAAGAAAACCTGCATAATCAGCATCAGCATATCCTACTGAGTTGAAATTACTACCTTTTGGATACCATAGACAAAGGTCAGTTGTGCCTTTTAGGTATCTCAACATCCTCTTGACAACAATCAAGTGAGACTCCTTTGGACTTGCCTGAAATCTAGCACAAAGGCCTACCCTGAAAACAATGTCAGGTCTGCTAGCAGTGAGATACAACAAAGAGCCAATTATTCCCATATACAACTTCTTATCAACATTCATCTACATCCAATTTTGTGGTAGTTGCTATAGGAGTGTAAATTTATTTGGAATCTTCCATTTTAAACCTTTTAAGCACTCTTTCACATACTTCTGCTGATGGATCATAGTTCCATTTGAATTTTGTTTAATTTGTAAGCCTAAAAAGAAATTAAGCTCACCCATCACACTCATTTCAAATTCACTCCTCATTAGTTTAGCAAATTCTTTACTTAATTTATCAGTAGTTGCTCCAAAGATTATATCATCAACATATATCTGAACCACCAAGAGATCTTTACCTTTTTCTTTCAAGAATAAAGTATTGTCAATTTTGCCTATCTTGTAGCCATGCTCAAGCAAAAATTTTGATAATCTTTCATACCATGCTCTTGGAGCCTACTTGAGCCCATAAAGTGCCTTGTCAAACTTGTACACATGATCAGGACATTCCTTGTTTTCAAAGCCCGGAGGTTTCTTAACAAACACTTCTTCCTTTAGATAGCCATTGAGGAAGACACTCTTGACATCCATCTGATGGAGAGTGAATTCCACATAACCAGCAAATGGAGCAAAAGTCTCATCATAGTCTATGCCCTCCTCTACTATATCCTTGAACCACCAATCTTGCCTTTTTTCCTTGTAACTATTCCATCTTCATCAAGTTTGTTTCTGAAGACCTATTTTGTGCCAATTACTGATCTTTCCTTGGGTCTTGGTACCAGATGCCAAACTTGACTTCTCTCAAATTGGTTGAGTTCATCTTGCATTTCATTCATCCAGTCTGCATCCTGCAAAGCTTCAGCAACATTTTTAGGTTCAATAAGAGATAAAAAAGCATCAAAAGCATAAAGATTCTTCAACGAAGATCTGATTTTGATTCCAGAGGTTGGATCAGTAATTATGTTCTCAGTGGGATGAGAACTTTGATACTTAAAAGGTTTCAAAACCAGCTGGTTTTCCCTAGATATTACTTCAATATTTTGTTGCTGAGGAACAGGTTCATGGATAGGTTCCCTCGAGATTTGAGGATTACTTCCTATTTGTTCAATTCCCCCTGTCGAGTTGCCCTTGGTGGAAGGACCTATCCATCACCTGTTCCTTCTTCTGGTGCAGCTTCTATCAGGGTTGTGGTTTCATTTGAGTTTCTTACCAGCCCAATAGCTTCATCATGTTCCTATATCTCAGAAAGAACGTTAGTTTAATCAAAAACCACAGTACACTTTCTTCTACACACATAGTTCTTTTGTTATAGATCTTATAAGTTTTACTATGTGAAGCATATCTCAAGAATACTCCCTCATCACTTTTGGCATCAAACTTACCTAGAGAGTCTATACCATTATTGCGCACAAAGCACTTGCATCCAAATGCCCTAAGATGGGATATATTTGGTTTTCTCTCTTTAAGTAACTTATAGGGAGTCTTCTCAACAAGAGGTCTAGTCATGTACCTATTTATGATGTAGCATGCAGTGTTCTTAGCTTCAGCCCAGAAACTATGGGGCAATTTACTAGAAAGAAGCATACTCCTAGCCATTTCTTCCAATGTCTTTTTTTTTTTTCAACTTTTTCATTTTGTTGTGGAGTCCTAGGAGCATAAATATTATGATTTATGTCATTTTCATCACAAAATTCATCAAATTTAGCATTCTCAAACTCAATACCATGATCAGACCTAATTGATGCAAGTTGATACCTAGTTGTTTCTGAGTTTTTCTAACAAAAGAAGTGAATATGTCAAATGCTTCATCTTTAGATGTTAAAAATAATGTCCAAGTAAATCTAGAGTAATCATCAACAAGCACCATCACATATCTCTTACCACCTCTGCTCAATGTTCTCATTAGTCCATAAAGATCCATATGGACTAGTTCCATCGTCCTGGTGGTGTTTACCACTTTCTTGCTTTTGAAAGAGGATCTTACCTGCTTGCCCCTTGCACAAGCCTCACAAACTTTATCCTCCTCAAACTTAATGTTAGGCAACCCTATCACCAAGTCCTTGAAGACTAGTTTGTTGAGTTAACTTAGACTGGCATGTCCAAGTCTCTTGTGCCAAAGGAGGGGATCATTATCCAACACATTTAAGCAAGTAAGTTCATTTTCTGAAAGTGTGGACAGATCTACAACATATATGTTGTTCACTCTTTTTCCCTGCAAAATTATCTTGTCAGGGGTAAGATTAATCACAAAGCATTTTGTAAAGGTGAAGCTACCATGTTACCTCTATCACACAATTGTGATACACTTATTAGATTGTACTTCAGTCCATCTACCAAGTAGACGTTCTCAATAGAGTGAGAATCAGTCTTACCTACTTTTCCAACCCTAATGATTTCACCTTTCTTCCCATTTTCAAAGGAGACATTACCTCCTTTAAGGTCCTCAAGTGAAAGGACTCCTTCCTGCCATGTGCTTTGAGCAGCCACTATCCATGTTTACCAAATTTGGTTGCTCCCCTTCACTTGGACCTGCAAAAAGAAATCATGGGTTAGTCTTAGGAACCCAAACGAGTTTGGTTCCCTTTCTATAAGCAAGAGAATGAATCAAATTCTTTTTCAGCCCAACTTGGTAGCCTATTCTTCCCTTGAACAAATTCTTTGTTCTTTTGACTTGCCTTTTCTTTTGTAGTGCATTCACTCTTATACTAACTTGTTTTACCATAATGTGTGCAAATCTTATTCTCAGGAAGTGTGAGGTACTTGCTTTTGGATCCCACTTAGGTGCCAGGTTTCCAAAGCCAAGTCCTCTTCTATTGCTACTATGGTATTCTTGTAGCCGTGAAAGTGTATCAGAGGACCTGTTCCATTTACAAGTTTTGTCCAGCTCATGCTTGACCTTGCTTAAATCCTCCTTTAGGATTCTTACCTGCTCATTCCTTTTATACAACTTATCTTTTATTTTTCCTACAATTTCTTCTAGAGTGAGTTGTGTATGATCAGCTATCTTTTTACCTATTCCTAATTTCAGTTTTAGCTTTTCAGATCTAAGCTCTAGGACAGTTGAGTCAAGTGCATGAACCTGATTCTTCAACATAGTGTTTTTACTTGCAGTTTCACTAACCCTAAGTTCCAGGTTTTTCCACTTAGCCTTCAAAATCACACATTCTTTAGACAACTGCTTCTTTTCATTATTTACATCCTCAGTTTCATCAATTAGTTCTAGAAGTAACTCAGACAACCTTTCTTTAGACAACTATTTAATCTTGTCTTTGAGATAAATTACACTTACCTCAATTTCTTTATCAGATTCTCCGATGGCCATAAGTGCTTGTTCATCCTCAACATCATCATCTGAGCTTTCTCCCCGAGAAGCGACCATAGCCTTAGTTGATCCTTTGTTGTTGCTTTTCCTGGGTTGAACATGTTCCTTCTTCCTGTTCCTTCGTTCAGCTCTTTCCTTCTTCCATTCAATTTTCCATAAAGGACAATTCTTGATGCGGTGATCAGTCTTTCCACATTTGTAGCATCCATCATTGGTTTGCTTCTCGGGAAATTTTGACTTGCTATAGCTTCCACTTCTTGAAGAACCCTTTCCTCTCCTCAAGTACTTCTTGAAGTCCTTGGTGATCATAGCCATTTCATCATCTTGTAGATCAGAACTTTCAGTGATTTTGAGTGCCAAGCTTCTTTCCTTCTACATTCATTTTCATGGTTTGTCTCCTAAGTTCATTGGCAATAATAGTTTCAATAAATTCATTAAGTGGGAGAGTGACAATGTACTTTGATTCCTGAACGGCAGTGATTTTGCTTTCTCAAGTGATAGGCAAAACTCTTGTCAGTATCTTCTCGACTCTATCTTCTTCAAGAATAATCCTTCCAAGAGACTTTAGCTCATTTGTCAAAGTAGTAAACCTTGTGTACATCTCTTGGATGGTTTCTCCTTCCTTCATAGTAAAGTTCTCATATTGAGAATATAGTAAAGTTCTTCTGGATCTCTTCACCTGAGGTGCTCCTTCATGAGCCACTTGCAGAGTATCCCAAATTTGCTTAGTAATGGTACAGCTTCGGATTGTGCTGTACTTATCTGGACCAAGTCCACAGACAAGTCATTTCTTAGCTTTAGCATTCTTTTCCCATTTCTTCAAGTCCTCAGCAGTGCAACCCACTCTTGTTTTTGGCACATCTGCTCTTTCAGCATTTTTCTTCAAAGGTAGCTAGTGGACCATCAGTAACAATGTCCTATAGCTCATAGTCCTCTCATATGATGTGATCTCTCATCATGTTTGTCCACCAAGAGTAGTACTGGCTATTAAAGAGTGGTGGTTTAGCAGTAGATTGTCCTTTCCAGTTTCTAGGTGGTGCAGTCATATTAATCTTCTCCTAATGTGTAAGCCTCTTCAAGGAGAACCTGCTCTGATACCAATTGTTATTTAATACTTCAATACCACACAATAGGGGGTTGATTTATGTGGTGTCCAATTTTCGCGTGCATTAATTATAGAAGAGCCTGGTTCTTCTATGTGTTCATTATATTACTGTTGCGGAAATAGTAAATGCGGAAAGTAAAGAACACAAGTATTTTTACGTGGAAAACACCCGGCTCAAAAGGTGAAAAAACCACGACCTACTACTCAGTAGGATTTTCTCCAACACTTCACTAAATCACTAAGCCAAAACAGCATTTACAAAACTCTTTGTAAACCTAAGGATTAACTCTAATCCTGTTGAGGGAACCAGCCTTTAACTGTTACGACAACTTCAAGTTAACTCTAACTTAAATACTCAGAGTACCTAATACAATTGCTTCTAGATAAAGCTGAAAGGTACAACTTGAAAACACCTACTACAACTGAACTAGAATAAAAGACAGGTGCTTGGAACTGGTTCTTCTATTTGGTTCATGCAGCTTCAGGTTCGCACACTTGATTCACACAAGAATTGTTTGCAAAATGCCTTGCTATTTGCTCTCAATTCATCGTTTAACTTCACCGTGCGTGCCTGTAGAATGAGAACATCCTGCATTATATAGAGTTAGTAGAATGAGAAATAACTAGAGTTCTAATGCCTCTTCCTTGGTGGAAGAGTTCGTTATCTTCAACTTCTAACTCCTTCTTTATCTTGGATAAAATTCTATTCGAGTGAGGAGTCCTTCTCCTTATCCTTTATGCAACCTTTTCGATCAGGAGATATCAGATATAACAACTTAAGCTTATATCCTTCACGTACATCCCTTATGCTTGAATCTGTCTGTATCTGTATACACTATATATGAACCTAATTCATATTTGAGTTCCTTTGTCAATCATCAAAACAAACTTCCATTGGGCCTGGAGTAATTCTATTGTCAGAACTAAAATTCAGTTTCTGATTACGGCGTCATGCTCACTTTTCTTTCTCTCAGCAAGTACTTCACAGACATTTGCATTTGCATTTGTAGTTTCCTTTTCTTCTGTAAATAAATAATGGTACAGTCAAAAGTTAATGCTGACTACTGAAAGAAAGAAAGAGAGATCTTTTGCTTGCTGTAGGAGAGGAAAATGGAGGGGGAGGATGACGATTAAAGACTGGTAAACTTTGCTTGTCCTGTAAAAACGCCCGTGTTTGCCGAACGCTTAGTACTGTACTGGAGATGTTCAGCTCTCTCTGTCATGAGTTACAGCTTTTGCTTTCTACTTTCAATCAGTCACACTCACATCTTTCACCAAAAGTAGCATTTATTTGTAAACGCTTCAGCAAGCATCTATGCATGTGGACATAAGCTGCCTCCGGACCCCACAGTCTAACTTTGGTATTCTTTAATCTCAATTTATATATTTTTGTTTGACTAGACACAAAATTTATGAAATTAAAAAAAAAAATTAAATTTTATGGTTTTATGTTAAAAAGATACATTAAACATAAAATGATGTATTCTTTTTTAAACAGAAAAAAAACTAAAAGGAAAGTAAGATATCTTAAGAGTATATGATATTTACCAACTCATGAATTCAGATTCACCTCAATATAAATCCACTAAAAAGTCCCTATAATTTTTGGTAAATAACTAAATCTTGAACCAAGTGCACCATTCAATATTCTTCGAGCATGGGTGCTAACAGTTAATATTATATCAATTGTATAAAATATTTAATTTTATAAAGAAACCATGGCTTCACGTACCGCGTAATTACACCTATAAATCCTTCCGTGAAGGGGATGGAACTCCACTCCATTTCCTCTTTCTCCATTTTTCCTGAATTCTTACTTGGATAAGAGACGCATGTCCCCTTTTAAAATTAATGATTTAAAATCTATATAAATCTATAAAGCAGGGCTTAGCAGAAATAATTGAATGGTTACAATTTTGCAATAATACTGATAATTAAAGTTGAAAAGGAGCAATACCAACCGTTTGCAACTAATGCAAATATTTCTATAAGGATTTTAGTTAAAGACATTCTTGTCTGTAAACTATTATGATGTGAGAAGCTCCGGTCACCATTTCCAAATGCCTCACACAATGGCATTTCAATGCAGCATATTATCGATGTCTTGACATCGTTACCCTGACGGGTACTGCTCCGGTAGTTTGCAAGCCAATATTATGAAACTATGGATCAGAAAGCTAATTAACAAGGTTTCCAATTAAGCTTGAAAAAGAGGTAACCAAACTTAACCTCGCTTATTTTCTATTCAAAAGGTTGTGCATTATTTTACTTTTCACTCGCTGCTTTACTTTTCTTGAGGTTAATACTCTTATCTATATTGTGATCTCCACAAATTAAAGAACTTTTAATTATTTGCTACTGTAAAATCTGCACGAACTGTGAGTTTGTTAGTGAATTTTTGCTTCTTCATATGTGTCGGGGGAGGAAGTACATCACACAGTTCCGTGAGATTGATGAAAAATATTTGTTCAGGCTTTGTATAATTTGGTGCCTCCAAAAGTTGTGGAGTTGAATGGAAATAATTTTTCCTAGTAACTATTTAGTTCAAACTACAGTGAAGTGTTGTACATCTAAAATTAAGGGTGTATTGTGGGCCGGGTCTAGTCTGGGATCGGCCCGGACCCGCATGCCAAACGGGCCAGTCTCTAGTGGTGCAAAAGTCCATAGCGGGCCGGTCGTAACCAAATAGCCCGTGAGCCTGGGACCGGCAGGCGGGCCTGGGCCGGTTCAACCGGGCCAAAAGGGTCAAACGGGCCCCAACGGCAATTTTTTTTTTAAAAAAAATTATTTTTTAAAAAAGGGCCAATGGTCAGATTTTTAAAATCTATCCGTTGGCCTTTAATTTTCAGCCGTTTGGAAGTTATAGCCATTTGGCCCCCAAACTTTGTTTTAACCCCAAACTTTTTATAAATACACTTTTTCCCTATTCTCAACTATAAATACCCCCTCATTCTTTCATTTTTACTCACAAATTCATCAATCTCTCTCAATCTCTCTCTAATTTTCTTTCATAATTGCTTACTTTATTATTGCAATTTCGTGAAAAATTGTGAAGTTGGTGAATTGAAGTATTCAAGTCTTCAACTCTTCAACGATATTCAATTTTCAAGAAGTTGTTCGTCAATTCGGTAAACTCATTCCAACTCTTAAGTTTTAATATTATAGTTTTGTTTGTTTTATTTAGTATAATTATAATTAATATGGACTTTTCTTTGAAAAAAATATTTGGTGGTAAGGGTAAGGAAAGATCTAAAATTGGTGAATCTAGTCACCAAGCTACTACTCTTCCCCTTGTTACCCGTCCTCCTCCACTTGTTATTCTTGATAGTGATAACCCTTGTTTTCAATTTTCCGATAGTCAATTTTGCCATGATGTTGCACCAGGTCAACAATTAAATGAAGAAGTTATGAATGCTCTTTATCCTAATCAAACTATCTTTGAAAATGATGAGAAAAATGATGATTTAGATGAAATGCAGCCGGATTTAGATGATACACCTACTAGTCTTGTTAATAACCCAACTGATGCCCCGCCTGACCCTCCTGTAGTAACCCCTACTTTTAATAGAAAACCTTCTAAACGGCCCGAAACATCTCTTGTTTGGCACTTTTTTACTCAACTAAGAGAACAAAATAAGGCTAAGTGTAAAATTTGTGGGTCTTTGATGGCTCATAAATATACTGGCAATCGTAGCGGTACGGGTAGTTTGACTAGACACATATTGAAACACCCTAGAGATAAAGCTAGATATTTACAAATAAAAGCTGCGGAAGAGGGGACAAGTGTAGATACTACGGTTAACCCTAGTACAGGTTCAAATTTAGTTCAACCGGGAATTAACACTATTACCGGTGGCATTTTATATTATGATCCAAATAAAGATCGTGAAGAATTGACAAAAATGGTTACTGTTATGTGCTTACCCTATAGTTTTCCTTCTAACCCTTATTTTGTGCATTATATTAGAAGAGTTTTTAATCCTACTTATAAAGGATGGCCTCGCGCAACCGTAAAGAGCGATATTTATAAATATAAACATGAATATGAACAATATTTGCGCTATTTATTTACTCATATAGATTGTCGCATTGCTATTACTACTGATATTGGTAGAAGTGGTAATGACTGTGATTATCTAACTATTACAAGTCATTGGATAGATGAGGAGTGGATAATGCAAAAGCGCATTATTGCTTATAGAATAATTAATTCACGCCACACAAGTAAGTTTATTGCTAACAAAGTTGCAGATATTTGTAGATATTTTTGCATTAGAGATAAAATAACGTCGGTTTCAATGGATAATTCTTCTAGTAACACTGATGCTATAGGTTTGCTTACAACTATACTAAATCCTGCATTTAGTAATATTTTTCATGTTAGATGTATTTGTCATATTTACCATTTAATCGTCGGTGATGGTATGAAAGTTTTAAATGTAGAAATTGAAAAGGTTAAAATGGCTCTTAATTGGCATTTTTATTCAAACCGTAGAAAGTAGACTTAGAGACTATTTTAAAAAATGAGATGAATTTGGCCTTAGAGAAAGAAAGGTTCCTAAACCTTGTCCGACTAGATAAATTACATTATGAAAGTTTAGTTGTTGCATATGAATATAGAAACCCAATAAGCGCAACGTATAATGCTCGTGTAGGTGGTGATAATGATGATGATGATGAGCACCTTACAAATCAAGATTGGACTAATATTAAAATGCTTGTAGACTTTTTAGAACAATTTCATGTTGCTACAAATGAATTATCTGGGCAATATTATCCTGCTATTTCTAACTGTTTAGTTTATATTGCAGCACTTGTAGATTTATTTACTCAATTTTCAGAGGGTGGGGTAATTTATCAACAAGCTATTAATTCTATGAAAGCTAAGTTTAAAAAATATTTTTTCTCTATCCCTCCTATTTTTGGTGTTGCTGCAGTGTTAAATCCTACAATGAAATTAGGAGGTTCTTACTTTTATTATTCAAAAATTTATAACGCTTTATCACTTTCAGCTGAGGAATTTGCTACACTTGGAGATGCAAAAGCCTCAATTAAAATAAATGCTCAAACAATTTATAATGCTTATCAACTTGCTTTCGATCATGCTAGACCAAATATTCCAACTCCTACTTCGTCTAGTTCGCAATCATCTAAAAGAACTAAAGGCCTAAAAGCCCTTAGTTCTTGGACAGAGTTCAGGGTTTCTCAAGGTGATAATATTGGTGATAGTTCACAACTAAATGAGCTTCAAATTTATTTGTCGCAGGGACTTGAATCAGAGAATCCCGGCGGCTCCTTCGATGTTTTGGAATGGTGGAAGGACAAACAAAAACACTATTCGGTTCTTTCAAGGATGGCTCGAGATATTTTAAGTGTTCAAGCTTCAACAGTGGCATCGGAGAGCGCTTTCAGTCAAGCGAGACTTCAAATCGGTGATCATAGAGCGTCTATGAGGGAGAGCTTGGAATAATCAATACTCTTCAGAGATTGGATCCGTTCGGAAAGAAGAAATTTTGGACTTGCAGAATCACAACCGGAGATAGATGAAGCTTATGAAGAAATGCTAAAGGAACTTGCGCAGGATGCTGCTTCGCCCGGAAGCGGTGATGAACAAGCTTCTTTTCTACCACCACCAACGGAAATTCCTTCGGACCTTGAAGGATTTATGAGATTTGTTAGAGATAATACATAGACTAATATGTAACTTGTATTTTGGTACATCTTCCTTAGTTTTTTGTTCTTTTAATGGTGGTATTAGTACCTTGTTGTGCTCATTCCATTGGGGGGAGGAAGACTAAGAAAGATATTGCAATATATATATATATATATATAGTATATATATTTATATAAATATATATAAGCAATTTATATTAGTATATACATATATAATTTAAAACAAATTTCCCTAGATAAAAAAAATTAAAAAAAAAAAGCCCAAAACATTTAGGCCTGTTTAGGCCTGCGGGCCCGGCCCATTTAGCCCGGGACCATCTGGGCTTAGGACCGCATTGGGCCGGTCCCACACATTTGGCCCGTTAGGCTCGGGACCGTTTGACCCGAGACTGTCTCAGCCCAGACCCGTTTGACCCATTTAAACCCGAGCCTGGACCACAATACATCTAAAATAAACACTTGGAAGCGCTCACTGGAGAGATATACAGCTTTTCTTATCCAGCTTTTGAAAGCCGTTTCTAAAATTACAAAAAGGTGCAAATCAATCTAGATGGCATAATTGTAGTAAGGCCACGGACATCCACAAACATTATGAAGAAAACTTGTGGGAAAGAAAAGAGCTCCACATAGCACTTCCAAATGGAGAAATTTGATATAAATATGTGCACACATGCTGCATAAATATCTAACATTAAAAATATAGAAGTGAATAACACTTGGGACCGAAAAAAACACAATCTAAATAAGCTACAGTTAAACAGGCTACACATCGATCGAAAGTGGATCCGGAATTTAAGATATATGGATAGTATCTATAGGTTCTTGGTATTGAACACATTATATTTTTAAAGTTATGAGTTCATTCTGCAATTTTATTATAATTTTTTACATAAATATATCTATTTTCAACTCTCTCTTTTTTTTTTCTTTCACATGCTTAAGGAGAGTAAATATATTATCTATTCCATGAGATCACGGGATGATAGAAAATACACTTTTACAAGTTGGTGTGTAGTTTGAACTATGAGACAAGCTGAGTGGGGATTTATGTAGTAACCATTTTTTTAGATTTAAAATGAGGAAAAATTATGCAAGTATTAAAATTTATCTCTAATGCATGGAAATAAAATTAATTACTTATATACATATATTAAATAATGTGTAAAAAGAAAATACTATGTCTTAAAGTTTGTTACTCATTGCACATGAGATCAATCTTTCTTCAAACTTTATAACACTTCTAAAGTGATGGAAAATGAAGGAAAACAAGTGTTAACAATAAATTAGATGAAAACTTGAAATGTAATTTATTTAAATTAAATGGCTAAAATATTTTACCATTCACATGTTATAGAACGATTATTTAAAACTTTAATTTTCGCGCGAAGCACGAATATTTTTACTAGTTAACTAATTAAATGAAGATCTTAATCATAGTTAGAATAATTGATATTCTATATATTGCTCTCCAAGAATTTCACAATCCCACAATTCTAGTTACACTTTTTCTCATCCAAAAATAAATTAAGTTTTTTTCATCTCTCTTCCCGAGTATCTCATTTTCAAAGTTTTAACCCTTCAGTTCACTATATAGTCCACTCTATCCCCTCTCTTAACTATATATTTCACCTTTTAGGAAAAATTTAAGTATCAATAATGCAGGGGATCAAATTTGCTAAAACTTTAATTAATATGATAGATTCAATATTAAAAATATGGGGAGTTTGTCGTTGGTAAGAACCAAATACAAAAAAGTTGTACTCAAATTTCATAATTTATACTACTTCCAACTTTTTTGTTATCGACATCACAAATTAACAGTCAATATTGATCAATATCCATGTTACATAGAGTAAAAAACACAATGTGATGTCAATCATTTACTATTTAGTATCAAGTATCGATAAGCCAATACCAATAGAATTGATATATTTTTAAAAGAAAAAAAAAAAAAAAAAAAAAAAAAAAGCGTGGATAAAAATTGGATAAAATTTTGAATACGTTTGATTACTAATTGCAAGAAAAGAAAATCACTGCATTTCAATTAATACATATATATGGGAAAAAGAGGAAAATCAAGATGGAGAGACGAGATGGAAGTTTAGAAATCTGGAAATAGGAGTAATTATGAAAAGCTTCATAAATTTGTTATGAAAATATGTTTATTCTAACCATGGTTAAGACTTTTATATAATTAATTGGAAACCATTGAATTTAAAATAGAACAACTGTCTCTTATCTAAGTAAGAACTTGGGGAAAATAAAGAAAGAGGAAATGAAGAGGAGTTTCGTCCTAAGTGTATTTGATAGTTATACTAAAAAAATAAATGCATGCTAAGCGTACTATATAAATCATTTTTCTAGATACGAGTAAACTTTTAATTACCTTAAGAAGAGTCTCTCTATTGGTTTCCCTTCTCCACTGTTGGTAACTTCCAAAAGTGAGAATATGTTGGTTGTCAATAAATCATCGTGTATCTATATATTAGAATGTCTTTTAATATTAAAATATTGAATATAATAAATAATGTAATTTTAGATTAGCAGAAGTCGATGTTGTTGCGAGAGGTACTTCTGTTGATATAATAATAAAATATATTTTCTGTAATTTAAATTATGATACTACTATATATATATATATATATATATATATATATATATATATATATATATTTTAGTAGTTATTTTTCCATGTAGTATTATTTATTTTGAATCATATTATATTTTGTTTGTTTGTATCACCGATTACATGTGGGGTATAATATTTGAGTTACTGCCAATAATTATTCATATAATTTATTTTTTTTAATTTATAAAATTTAATAGGATCACAATATTATCAGCATACAGTACGGGTACTAATTCTAGTTTATATTAGAAGAAGTTCTCTCGTTTCTTTGTCTTGGGATCCAGGCCCAATCTAATCAAGTAGTGTTGGCGTACGTTAAAGTGTATTTGAAAAATGTTTTCGATAATGAACCTCAAAAGAGTTTATTTAGGAAAAATATACCGTTTCTATTACAATTTATGTAAGGCATGTTTTAATGTACACAAAATCTAATATATGTTATATCCCTAGTAGAAAGAAAAAAAAAAGAGAGTAAAATAATGGTTAGAACATTAAATTCGTGATAAAAACATCATATCTAAGTTAAAATTTGAAGAATTTGATGAATTTGGATTCATATTGAGCTAACCTTTGGCACAACGTTCGCACACTCATTGTAAAAATTCAATTCAACATGTGAATAAGAATCTGCAATTGATTAAGAGAACTTACGGAAGTCTTTAAAAGGAAAAAATGAAATATTATTCGCATATGAATGTTTGTTTTAGGATTTTATCCATTATAATTTTAACATTTAATTGGAATATTGATTTGATGAGTAATTCAAGTGATTTGCTGTTTTGCTCACAAAACTTAAACTTTTTTTTCATGTAACATTCATCATGTCAAGGCATACTATTTTTTGAAAGTAAACTTCAGCTAGTTACTGTCCAAACGCCTATATTTGATTCTCTCAGTGTTCAGGGTAATTTGAACTAAAACTTGACATGGATACATTATCATAAACAAGTTTAGGCTCATCGGGTGAAAATCAGAAAAAACATGAATACTAGTTCTTTCTTAATTAAGTAGTAACATCTTATGTTTTCAATAAACAATTAAAATCTGTGTCAGCAGTAATTTAAAGATTAAATTGTTGGCAAAATACTTATAATTTGGAACCTTGTTCTGTTTTCCCACCCGGTGTTCAGTATTCGCATTAGGCCGACTAAATCAAATTCGCAAAGAATACTTATCACTCCACCACAACCTTTTTTTGTTGTTATTTGTAACTTTAACCTTATATACTAGTTTTGACTAGAATGTATGTATATAAAATCATGTAAATCTAACGTTAGAAAGTTTGGGTTAAAATCACCATTCTTTTTTGTTATTTCATTACATTCATCTTCTAGGTTCCGGTTCAGTCAACCAACATTTAAAATTTATTTTTAGGATAATTTATCTATTTAATTTAAGATTTTTTTTATAAAAAATAAAAAAGAAAGTACAATAACATAAAATAAAATCAATCTACTTAAAGTTGCCGTTTCAGAACACAACGGAGAATGTAGCAAGTTAGTAAGTTTTTTTAAATATTATTAATTAAGACTATTAACACACAACTAGTTAACTATAGTTAAGTATTAATAATTATAGTTAAATAAAATAACAAGTGTCATTTGTTTATTGGTTGGGTGCGGATAAATTTTTACCATAGGATGGCACTATGGCACAATCGTCCTAAATCTTTTCTGAATCTGAAGTGTGACTTTAAAGTTGGTGGTTCCATGTATTTTAGATTCTCCAACTTCACAACTAGGAAATTTTGGGAAGCAAAAGATGTATACTTTCTTTCTTACTCTCTATAGTCATTTTCCCTCTATTTTTAGCCGCGTATCTAGAGGATCAGACCTTGTATCTCAACTAAATATTTGTAAATATTTGAGAAACTATAGTATTAACTTGATATCTTTGTAAAAACACATAAACTTTAAATACTCAATCCGCATTTGTCTATCCTAGGAGACAAACCTAGGAGAGATTTTACTAGTTTTGCTATGGAAATTGGATATGCCCCACAACAAGACTGGCAATTGTCAAAACATTTCAGCAGAAGGTAATGCCTGATAGGCAGCAAATAGGTTGTACTGGGGTTGAAAAGTTCTGATTTCCTCTATAGTGGCCCTTTTGACCATCTCCAAACAGACTCATTGAAAACAAAAACAATTAATAAGTTCATAGTCCAGCATATTACCCCAGTCAGTGAGAGTGACAGAACCTTAAAGTTCATGGTCCTCATTTTTGTTCTATACTTTAATGATAATTGTACATTTGCACCATAAGTCATTTGATCCACAACTTAACAACAACCCATGTGTTTTCTATCTGCCAATTTATAACTAGTATCAAATTTTCTCTGCGTTCGACAATCAGTGATAAAATCAGTTTTAAAATGTTATGGGTTTTGACTTATGAAAATAAGTTTTATAATGTATATCTAACTCTATCTATACTTTGCTTTATGCACATGTACTTATATACGATGTTGTTAAGATGAGCATTGTGGCAGCCATTGATGCAACAAAAGCTTGTGTAAGAAGAAGAAGAAGAAGAAGAAGAAGAAGAAGAAAATAACAGCTAAGAGAGAAAGAGAAAGAGGTAATCAAACAGAGCGATATTTTGCAATTTTTTGTTTTCTGTTATCTGTATAAAATGTACAATGCATACACATATATATAATCTCAATCTAAACGATCTTCTAACCGACCTTACTCCTACTATGCTAACCGCCTAACTAATTCCACTAACTAACATTCCTTCTAGAAGAGTACTATCATAATTACATGATGTACAACTATGTATTTCAACATTCCCCCTCAAGTTGTGAATGAAAAATATTTTTTATTCTCAACTTGGACAAAAGAACCATGTTTTGCTGATGCCCCAATGCTTTTGTCAGAATATTTGCAGCTTGACATTGAGTAGCAATATGAGCTATTCTAATAATACCTTGCTGAATCTTTTCTCTAATGAAGTGACAATCTATCTCTATGCGTTTTGTTCTCTCATGATACATGGGGTTGGCTGCAATTTGTAATGCAACCTTATTATCACAGTGCAACTCCATAGGCAACCTTAGATTCACTTGCAATTCCTTCAGCGGTCCCTTCAACTAAACTAGCTCGTCTACTGTATTTGCCATACTCATGTACTATGCTTCTGCAGAACTTTTGAGATAGAGTTCTGCTTCTTAGCCTTCTAAGAAATGAGTGAACTTCTCATCTTAATACAATACCCTTTCACTGATTTTCTTGACATAGGACATGAGGCCCAATCAAAATCACAAAATGCATATACTTGTTCTTCACTTTTACTGGACATAAGCAATCCCAAACCTGGTTTCTTCTTAATATACTTTACAACATGCAATGCTGCTTCATAGTGTATTTTTGGGTGCGTTTTGTGCATGAACTAAGGCATTAGACTGCATATGAAATGTCTGGCCTGGTAATTGTGAGGTATAATAGCTTCCCTATTAGTCTCTGATAACTCCCGTTGTCTACTAATGCCTCATCATGATTGCCTGTATTGGTGCAGCTATCAAACTCTATACTTGTGAACTTCAGATTTTGTTCCATAAGTGTGTCTTTTGGTTTTGAGCCTACTAAGCCTGTTTCTGAAATCATCTCAAGTGCATACTTCCTTTGTGACATGAGTATCCTTTCCTTTGACCTAGCAAATTCAATATCAAGGAAGTATCTTAGCTCTGCTATGTCCTTTAGTTTGAAGTTCTGTTGAAGTGATGCTTTAGCTTGGTCGATTTCTGTTAAATCATTCCCTGTTATCAGGATGTCATTCACATACACAAGTACTAGAACAAATTTGTTTTTGACCAGTCTAGTAAACAGAGAATAGTCATGTTTACTTTGTTGAAAGCCAGCAGTTGTGAGGGCTTGTGTGAGTTTAAGGTTCCATTGTTTAGAAGCTTGTTTCAACCCATAAAGGATTTGAGTAGTCTGCACACTTTGGACTCCTCATGGCTATCAAATCCCTGGGGTAGTGTCATGTATACCTCCTTATCAAGATCTCCATTTAGGAATGCATTGTGCATATCCATTTAGAAAATGGGCCAATGCTTTAGTGCAGCAGTAGCTGCAACAGTTCTAATAGTGGTAAGCTTTGCTACAGGTGAAAAAGTATTATGGAAGTCTAGACCTTCTTGCTGTGTGTACCCCTTAGCAACTAGTTCTTGCTTTAAATCTTTCCACTGACCCATCAGCATTTTATTTAATCTTATATACCCATTTGCAACCAATGGGAACTCTCCCAGCAGGTAGATCTACTAATTCCCAAGTGTGGTTGTCCTCTAGAACCTTAATCTCAAGCTTCATTGCTTGAACCCATCTGTCATCCTTGGTTGCCTGAGAGAAAATGGATGGTTCAGAATCAGTAGAAAAGGAGGCAAGAAAGGATTGATAGTGTGGAGGCAGATGAGCATAGGAGACACAGTGATAAATAGGGTAGTTGATGCAATTGGAGGTGGAAGGTAAGGGTGGATGGACATAGTCTGTTAACCAAATAAAAGGTTTGGTGGTTCTGCCTGACTTTCTAAGAGGAACTGGACTAGATAGAAGGGGAGGTGAGGAAGTACAAATAGAGTTAGATGGATCGGCAGGGGCTGTAGGAGATTGTGATGCAGAAGAATTAGTAGATTAATCATAGGAAGAGGATATAAGAGGTTGAGGTGAGTGGTCAGGTTGTTGAGGTGAATGATCGCGTGAAGCATTGGTAAGGAAGTCTATGGATTGTGAGAAGTTCAAATTTGGAGCTGTAAGAAATTGGCTTTTAGGAAATTTGAAGGGAAAGACATGCTCTTGAAAGACAACATCTCTACTAAGGAAAAACTAGCTAGACTCAATATCATATAGTCTGTAGCCCTTTGTGTGGATGAGTACCCCATGACGATTGCAGGAAAGGATTTAGGGGTAAATTTATCACTGAAATTAGGTTTTGTGGCATAAAAGACGCATCCAAGGGTTCTCATATGATCAAGCTTGTGTGACTGACCATGAAACACTTCACAAGGTGATTGACCTTTTAAGGTTGGACTACGTAACCTATTTATAATGTATGTGGCTGTTAGGATACAATCCCCCCAGAATCGTAATGGTATATGGGCTTGAAATCTTAATGCTCTTCCTATCTCAAGAATGTGTCTGTGTTTTGTTTCCACCACCATATTTTATTGTGGGGTGTGGACACAACTACTTTGGTGAACTATACCTTTGGATCTAAACAGGTTAGAACATAGAGAATTGAAAAATTCATGTCCATTATCAGATCTGAAAATTTTAACAGAAGCAGAAAATTGATTGTGTATTAACTGCTAGAAAATAAAGCAAGACAACATAGACATCACTTTTCAATCTTAATAGGAATGTCCAGGTCATTCTGAAGTAATCATCAACAAGAGTAAGGAAGTACTTAAAACCATTGTAAGTGGACACTCTATATGGACCTAAAACATCCATATGAACAAGACTAAATGGAGAATTTGCTCTAGTTACACTACTAGAAAATGGTAGTCAAACTTGTTTAGCTAATGGACATATAGAACAAGTATTATTTGTTGATTTGGACACATGATCTTTTATTAAGGTTATTTTCTATAGAACAGCAACTGGAGCGTGGCCTAGCCTTTGATGCCACAAATCATCAATATGGCTTTGAACTGAAGAGGACATACATTTTGAAGAGAGGGAAGCAGCATGTGTGAATGGATTGAGGATGTATAGGCCACCCCTGAGTCTACCAATCTCCTTCACCATGCCACTGAAGAGGTCCTGAAACAGGCAGAAATCAGGATAGAAGTTAACTGAGCATTGCAATTCTCTGGTGTACTTAGAAGTAGAGAGGAGATACTTAAAGTCAGGTTCATATAGCACATTTTGTATAGTTTGTGTAGGAAGTATAGGGCAGGATCCAGTATGAGTGATCTTAGTGTTATTTTCATTTGGTAATTGGACACAGTTGGGCTGGTTGTTTGGCATAGTCTTAGGATTTAATAATAGGTTCAAAGATGAAGCCATGTGATTTGAAGCTCCAGGGTCAATAATCCAGTAATTTTGAGTAGTATTAGATATACCTGCCATGTTTGCTGTTTTAGTTAGCTCATTTTCCTTACTAAGCAATTTTAGAATCTGTTGGTACTGCTTTGAAGTAAACACTGGAACTATTGGTGATACTATATTGTTCAGGTTTTTAAATTGCATCTCCCTTCTATCAGTCATGCTCATGTTATGAGCTGCAGGCGTTTGATTCAGGTTGTAACGACCCAATCGGTCATTTTGAGCTCTAGCGCATTGTTCGGCGATTTGAGATCTCGAGTAGATTTACTTTGGGTATTATGACTTGTACGTGCAGTTGGAATTGAATTTCGGGAAGTTCGGAGTTGATTTGGAAAGAAAATTCTAAATTCAGAAGCTTTAAGTTAGAGGAGTTGACTAAGATTTGACTTTTAAGTAAACGACCTTAGAATTGGGATTTGAAGGTTCCAATAGGTTCGTATTATGATTTTGGACTTGGGCGTATGTTTAGGTTGAGTATCGGGTGGTCCGTGAGCATTTAGGCGCTTATTATGGAAAGTTAACATTTTGAAAGATTAAGAATTTCTTAAGTTTGATTTGAAGTGGACTTTGGTGTTATCGATATTCGTTTGAGGTTCCGAGCCTTAAAATAGGTTTGTATTGTGATTTATGACTTGTATGTAAAGATTAGCGTCATTCCGAAATGTTTAAGTGTGATTGGACGCGTTCAGCGAAATTTGAATGGTTAAAAGTTTAAAGAAAGGTTTCGATCGTCAATTCGTAATTTTGATATTGTTTGACGTGGTTTGAGGCTTTGACTAAGTCCATATCGTATTTTGGGATGTGTTGGTATGTTTGGATAGGGTCCCGAGAGCCTCGGGTGCGAATCAAATTGGAAACAGATCGAGTTTGGACTTGGGGAGACTGCTGGAGTGCACCAGGTCTGGTGTGACTGCACCTGCGAGGAATTTGGTTGCAGATACGAGACCCCAGGGGTGCGTTTGGCATCATAGGTGCGGAGTTGTGCTGCGCAAAGGGGATGCGCAGGTGCGAGGTTTTGGCCGCACCAGCGAGATCGCAGATGCGGAAAAGAGATGCGTAGGTACGAGGGGGTGTGAGGCCGGCGTTTTCGCATAAGAGAGAGCAGGAGGGTTGAAGCGAACCGCAAAAGCGAAATTTTGGCCGCACCTGCGGAACCGCAGAAGTGGTCAAGTGACCGCAGGTGCTATGATCGCTGGGCAGAAGACTTGTTTAAGTACGTGGGCTTGGCTCATTTTCATTTTATTTCTTCCATGGGGGCCGGCCCTGGAGCGATTTTGGAGCGACATTTTCATCGTCAATCATGAGGTAAGTAATTTCTACAAGTTGTGAGTTAAATATATGAATTTGGGCTTGTAAATACATGAAAAATTATGAAAATTGTGGGATTTTAAGAGAAAATCTAGAAATTGATATTTTTGGATTTTAGCACGAAATTGGACATTGAATTGAGAATAAATCATATATTTGAGTTTGTAATATTATGGGTAAAGTTTATCTTTGAAAATTTCGGAATCCGGGCACGTGGGTTCGGGGGTTGATTTTATTGACTTCTCAAGCGAAGTTGAAATTTTTTATAAATTATTAAATTATAAGCATGAGAGTATATTTTGATTAATTTGCACGTTGTTTGACTAGTTTCGGAACGATTGGCTTGGAGATTGCGTGTTAGAGTGGCGTTGGAGCCGGTTATGGAACTTCAGAGCGATGTAAGTCTCCTGTCTAACCTTGTGAAGGGGAAACTACCCCCTAGGTGATGTAATTATTATGTGATACTAGTTGTGGGTGTTACGTACGCACGAGGTGACGAGAGTCCGTACTTAGCTAAAGCATATTTATGTTCGGGTAGACTTCTGACTTTATCATGTAATATTTGAATTGTTTGGACTCATTTTGCTAGTTTAATTAATTAAAATTTTAATTGAAATTGATTTAGAAACATATAAATATATTAGGCCGAACTTTATCACCTTGAGTTGTTGCCAAGATATTTGATAAATGTAAAGGGGTATATTCATTATTGTGCTCATGTATTGTATTGTAAGCACGTGCCTCGTAATTTGATAATTTCCTTCCTTTCTTGTGGAGCGGGCCAAACGCCTCGGCAGTATAATAGATGCATCTATGGTTCGTGCCGCTCGACCCTCGGCAGTATACACATTATTTTGGATCAAGCCAATCAACCTCAGCATAATCGTGCGTTATATCACTAGTAGTCTGAATACTCACGAGATTGTCCTTCCACAGATGCCCGACAATTCATATGGTATTTCCTTATCCGTTCGATACTGGCACTTGATACATCTGAGTTGTTGAGATAGAATACGAGACTGAGAAATCTATATCTTTAAAAGAAAATTTTGAAGGTTATGTAACTTACAGTTTTACCCCATTATTATTATAGTGCTTCATATTTGCTTATGATTTATCATATTACTTTATTGGACCTCTAGTAAGTGCCGATGTCGATCCCTTGTCACTACTTCTCCGGGGTTAGGCTAGATACTTACTGGGTATGCGTTGATTTACGTACTCATGCTGCACTTCTACACTAAATGTGTAGGATCTGATAGGTTCATTTAGTGATCATCATGGCACGTAGACCCAGTTGTTGAGGAGATTTTATGTGAGCTGCATTCCAGGTTACGCGTCGCAGTCCACAGAGTCCCTATTGTACTATTCACCTTGTCCTGTCTTATTTACATTGCAGACGGATGTTTTATTATTATTATACTCCTTGCTAAATGCTCATGCACTTGTGACACCGGTTTTGGGATATACTAGTTGATACTTACGGTTCCGTATATTATTATCGCCTTTCATTTCTCCTATAAACTATAATTTTGTACGTTCATGTGGATTTAAAAGTGTACATTTCCTTTTTTATTAAAATTTGTGATTTCGAAAGTAAGAAAATGAGTAAGTAAATTGATCAATCATCGTTGGCTTGCCTGACGGCGGCGTTAGGCGCCATCACGACCTATAGTGGATTTTGGGTCGTGACACTGGTTCTCAAATTCACCTCTTCTTCTGTTGTCAAACCTAGAATTGGATGGGTATCCAATTAGTTTATAGCAATTTTCCTTCTTATGGCCCTTCATGTGGCAATAGTCACAGTAAAGATTAGTGTTACGCTTGGGCCTTATGTTGGTTACATTAGCTGCAGCTAAGGCACTACTGGCATCTTCCATAGGTCTTCCACTCTGTGACATTGAGGTCCAACTCATTCTCTAACTTTCTTCTTGTATGATCATAGAATATGCTTGATCAAGTGTAGGAGTGGGGTTCATCATTAAAATTTGGCTCCTTTGAGGTGCATAAGTGTCATTTAATCCCATCAAAAATTTCAATAACTTCTGTTGGTGTAGGAAATCAACAAACATCCTAGATCTCACACAATTACAACCAGGATATGGTATAATTGACTTGAATTCAGCTTACAGATCGTTCAATTTCAAGTAATATATCGACACACTAGAGATTTCCTGCGTTAGACTAATTATTTTCGTGTTCATATGATAGATTTTTGTTGCATTTACCTTATCAAAACATTCCTTGGAAACTTCCCATACCTTTTGTGCATTGGATGAATACATGATTCCTTTCCTCAGCTTCTGCGGTACAGAGCTCATTATCCATGATTGGACAATGGCATTGCACCTTTCCTACTAATACAATCGAAAGCTATCAGCCACGTAAGTCTCTCTAGCACACGATCCATTATAAACCCGATTTGTTCTTCACAAGAAGCGACATCTTCATCGATCTACTCCACTCTGAGTAGTGTTCCGTTCCAATTAGCAATTGCGGTACCAGTGCCACACCTGGCATAGCTGATGGATACACCTAGAGGGGATCATTACAATCAAGTTGCTGAGAGCTTGCATACGAGGTTCCTATTATGTTCTGAGGTGTATCAATCGCCATTTTTAAGTTTTAGTGAGAATTTGGTACAAAATTTAGCAATGGAAGAAATTCGAATGAGAAATTGGGGAAATTGAATCAGAGAAGAGAAATATCATATCTGAGCTCCCTATGAGACTGCCGACACCGATTGTTGTGAGCCTAGCTCTGATACCATGTTAAGATGAGCATTGTGCCAGCCATTGATGCAACAGAAGCTCGTGTAAGAAGAAGAAGAAGAAGAAGAAAATAATAGCTAAGAGAGAAAGAGAGAGAGGTAATCGAACAGAGAGATATTTTACAATTTTTTGTTTTCTGTTATCTGTATAAAATGTACAATGCATACACACATATATATAATCTCAATCTAAACAATCTTCTAACCGACCTTACTCCTACTATGCTAACCGCCTAACTAATTCCACTAACTGACATTCCTTCTAGAAGAGTACTATCATAATTACATGATTTACAACTATGTATCTCAACAACCCCAATGCACTTAATTCTGCCTTTCATGTTTAGATTCTTCAGTGTCAACAACTCGATAATAGATTCTTACCTCAATTTTGGATGAAATTAAAAAATAGCCACTTTTAACCTATGTTATTAGAGTTTAGCAATCATTTTAAAAACTATTAACATTTAGACAAATCTTTTTGACACGAAAAATAATTGGATAAAAATATTCCCAGCTGAGATACGAAAAACTCCAAGAACAACTAGTGAACTTTTAATATTTATAATTTTAAACTCCAAGAATTGTTCATGGAGTTTGAAAATCTCATCTTTGTGAAATCCAGCATTCTATGTTGAAGTTTAAGATTTTAAAAAGTAAAGTCCAGCATCGTATACTGCGGGTGAAACCCCAATACTCCAGTACACTCTGTTGCGCTAGCTTGGTTCACAATACATCACCCGAATAGATGAGGTTTGATGTTTAGCATCTTTAAGCAAGTCAAAAATCTGATTTCAATTATGTGACCAACCTATCTCTTAAAAATATTGATGCTAATAAAAGTTGTGTATTGTTTCAATCACTTTGAATTTCATACGAGAGAAAGAGGACATATTTAGAGCTTCCATATCTATTGTTCCATCTGTTCGCTCGCAGCTCCCAACATATTCCTAATACTCCATTATTGGCTAGGATGGTCCAATGAATTAAGATACTTTAACGTTATCCGGCTTCGCTCCTTCCATGTTATCCACGATGCTGTCAAGTTTTTCTTTCTAACAGCACGAATTGTTGTTAGAGTTTGAACTAGTAAAGGTTCTAACACCAAGAATTGTTCCTGAAGTTTGAACTCCAACAAATTAAAAGTGCTGAAGTTGTATTCCGTGTTCTAGCTAGGGGTGAAACATCAATTTTGTCGGACCAATGACTATTTTGCTAATACCTTTGGAAAGCTGACTAAACTCTAATAGCCATCAATTTTGTCGGTCAAATGACTATTTTACTAATACTTTTGGAAAGCTGACTAAACTCTAACAGCCGGCCTAACAAGTGGCTAATGCAGCTGTTTTTTATTACCTCAATTTTTAAGCTCAAGTTGGAGAGCATTTTACCGCGCCTGTACAAGCCTATATTCGCTTAACAGCCCAGTCTGAGAGGTTATGTTGTCCTCCAGCTGGACTGGGGAAATAGGAAATGTTTTAGCCGAAGACTTGCACTAGAGAGGAAGCCCGGCCCAAGATATGGGTTATTTAGTCCTCATGTTGTAAAGATCTATCGCTAGCAAAAACCAATGGGGAAGTATAGTGTGCTATAAAAATAGGTATTTTGTTTCTGGAAAGACATTATATTTATGTACATTAGCAAATCAGAGGACCCCGTTTCTTATTCGAGATTACGAATTATAATACATCTATTTATCTAGAGCAACTTTGCAACTTGCTACCAAAGATTTGGTCAAAAGTACTTAAAACGTGCTCGAAGTGCACCTCCTTTGCAATTGCTTGTAAGACTTGTTCAATGGGTGGATCGCTATACCCAAAATTCTTTTTAAAAAAATAGAATAATCTATTGAAAATGACCAAAATCTTTGATAGCCAAGGTAAAGATTATACCACCGTCTAGATGATGAAATTTTATTTCCTTAACTATCGAGCATTTTCTAACAATATTAGCTTTTTCATTATATCTTCGTGCAATTTACTATGGATCAGGTAATAAAGAATCTAATTCCCTTAACTATATCTTTTCAACATGTACCCTCGCATTTTCTATTTTACAAAAAGGTGGCGATAAGATTTGAAATTAGATTCTTTATTACCTGATCCATAGTAAATTGCATAAAGATATAATGAAAAAGCTAATATTATTAGAAAATGCTCGCTTTTATTTTCTCAAGTTTATCTTCAAAACATACATGTAATGGCTATATAAAATTTGTCTAGTGAGGAAAAGTTATCCACGATGTTTATAAGAAAATACACGTGACTTCACACCATAACAAACAATGACTCATGTTTTTAAGTTTTACCCGACCTAGCACATATTGTACATATTTTGAAAGTACTAGCAACTTCAAAATCTGTGTTCTTACAACCATTGCTTCTAAAAGCTATGGAATTAAATTTTTCTCATAACCATTGCTTTCACTCGTTCTTCTTCTTACATCTACATTGCTTTAAGGGGCCGTGTATTTTCTGCTTCTCCCCCTGTGTCACCTGGTTGCAATGTAAGAATATTAAAGAGTAGAAGTCCACCATTGAATGCCATTCAAAGCTTTGCTTTCGAAAATAGGATTTTTTGAGTTTGTTAGTTGTTTGGATTGGGTGTTGTTCAAATTGATTGAAAATATCAAAAGGAGTTCAAAATTTAAATTTGAAGTGATTTGGTGTAGATTTGAGCAAGATTTGAGTTAAATTTTAGAAAAGACGCAAGGAAGAAGACGAAGTCAGTTTTTTGTATGATTATATATAATCTTGTATAATAGTGTATATGAGTGTATAAACACATCTTATACACTATTATATACTTTTATACACCTTCAAGGGTCTGTAGACGAACTTCTTCCACGATTACAGTTGCAATTCTTGTTCAAAACCAGTCCAAATCTCTATTATATGACTTCCAGTTTTGTATACAACCTCCTTATACTATTCTAACAAGTCTAAAAAAACATCCACTCTAAATATCTCACAAAATCAAATTCGAAATTTCAACCCACATATTTAAGCTTGTTAAAAATCTAATTTTCACCACCTAAATGGATATGGTTTGTTGAAGTAATATTTGAGTTAAGTGTGGCTAGTGGTCCGGTCCGGTCATGGACCGAAAATTTTTTCCGATTTCGGTCCGGTCCGGTACCGTTACTGGGCAAAAACCGGACCAAACCGGTAATTTTCGATCCGGTCCTCCGGTTGGAAATGGACCGACCGGACCTTGACCGGTACTGGTTGCCGGTCTACCGGTTTTTCCCGTTCGGTCCGGCCGGTCCATCGGTTTTTTTTTTAATTAGTCCCTCCTTTATTTAACTTTATAAATAAATGAAAAGTATGTTTCAAAGTCAAAACTTAGAATTAAAGAAGTTATAATAATATTCTTGCAAACTTTGAATTAGTTTCAAAGTTTATAATTAAATTCAAACCTTGAAATATATACAAACTTACAAAGTATAAAATAAACTTTGTAGAAGAAGGAAATTATAAATTTTTGAAAATATAACAACAAAATATTACTAACTTTGAATATATATTTGAAATGAAAAGTATGTTTCAAAGTTAAAACTTACAATTAAAGAAGTTATAATAATATTCTTGCAAACTTTGAATTAGTTTCAAAGTTTATAATTAGATTCAAACATTGAAATATATACAAACTTACAAAGTATAAAATAAACTTTGTAGAAGAAGGAAATTATAAGTTTTTGAAAATATAAAACAAAATATTACTAACTTTGAATATATATTTGAAATGAAAAGTATGTTTCAAAGTTAAAACTTACAATTAAAGAAGTTCTAATAATATTCTTGCAAACTTTGAATTAGTTTCAAAGTTTATAATTAGATTCAAACCTTAAAATATATACAAAGTTAATAAAAATAAAATATAAAAACACAAGAGTTGTGATGTGAACTTGGAGCAATTTTATTAATATGTATTTTGATGTAGAAAATTACATTCTTTTAAACATGCTTGCAGTTTTTTTAATATAGCTGTAGGTTTTTCCTTAGGAACAGGTTATTGTTGTTCCGGTTCATCGTCTTCTTCTTGATCTTCTTCATCTTCCGTCTCATTGGTTTGATTCCCGTCTTCGCTTGTTCCGTCGCTCAAAATTTGATCCATGTACGCTCTGTCTTTTTTCTGTGAAAGCTCCGGTATTCCAAAGTTTCTTCGCTCTGCTCTGATCCAATCTTTGAATAGAACTCCTGTCTCCATTGCCTCTTCTCTCAATGAATGTCTGTGATCTCCAATCTGAAATCTTCCCTGGCTGAAAGCGCTCTCCGACGCAACTGATGACGCTTGAATTGTCAATATATCGCGGGCCATTTTTGAAAGTATGGGAAATTGTGCTTCTTGACCCTTCCAGTAATCCAATAAATTGTGAGTTCCAAAACTTGTAAGTTTCTTCGGATATTGGATTAAGTAGACTTGGAACTCACTGTATTCCTCCCCGTAGTCATCTTGTTCTGAAAGCAGCTTCTGATTAAGTCCTCCAAAACTGCTCATCCCAGCATGCCGTTTGCTATTTGAGAAGGACTTTTACCGGTTGAAAGTATCGGTGCAGTTGGTGTAGCAGTCTCTGGCCAAGCTCTGTACTTTCCGAAAACAACCTGAAAATCTGTATAAACTTTACCACGAGCAGTATCTACACTCGGGTAGTTATTAGTTGCAATTTCAAAAGGTATAATATCTAAATTTGAGTATATTCCCGAACAAGTCATTCAGTTAACTTAATTTTAAATGCAGGATGCAACACAGAAGCAATGTAAAAAAGTTGAGGAATTGGGAATAAATATTTTTTAAATTTTTCAATCATGGCCTCTACAGCCATTTTATATTCGTCGTATTGCCTATATAATTTTAATAATTCAGATATGCCAGCTATATAATATAACATAGTAGGAGTAGTTGGATAATATTGTCCAGAAAATTCTAAAGTAGCATGATAAAATTTTTCTAAAAACTGGAGGAGATGTTCAACAAGGTTCCAATCTTCCTCCTTAAGGTGATAAAGTTTCATAAAATATTTATTATACATTTGAGTTATAGGTTCTCTATATTCGTAAGCAACAGTTAATGCTTCATATAGAGTGTTCTACCTAGTACAAACTTCTTTTGGAACTCTCCTAATCGGCATTCCTAATTCTATACATTTCCTTTCCCATTCTCTTTTTCTTTCTTGATTTTTATTTCTAAATATAAAGGCAATAACTACTTTAACCTTTTCAATAATGTTGTTAAATAAGTCAAGACCATCTTTGACTACTAAATTGTAGATATGACATGCACATCTAACATGAAAAATTCCTCAAAAGGGGGTTTAAAATAGGTCTAAATTCCTAAGTGCTTCTGTGTTGTTCGTAGCATTATCTACTGTAATACTAAAAACTTTATTAGACAAACAATAAGCACGATAAATTGATGAAACAGTTTAGAAAATATAATTTTCCGTGTGTGGTTCATCAACTACTTTATATGCAATAATATGTTTTTGAAAGACCCAATCCTAATCTTATTATCTAATTGGACTATATGACCGTTGGAATCATAGGCTCTCCGTACAGTGCGACGAGTGTGAACAGTGACGCCGCTAACTCCAGATGACCAATTCTTGTTCGTCCGGTGGTGAAAAACCACCGGATTTGTCCCAAACAAAGCACCACTTAAAGGTGCATCTTCCCCAACAAACATCAGTCCAAACAAACAACCCAGTAGCTGCAGATAATCAAGAAACGATTGGGGTCACTGTAGCGTTTCATCGCCTGGGAGCATCTGATAATAACTTGCTCGATTCTGAGCCAAATCGAGCCCTTCCAAGTGCTGGGGAACCATCTCCAAGCCCATTCCGACTTCCCCACCAAGTATCAGATCACTCCACCATTGGAACTCAGAGCTTCGACCACCTGAAAATGGCAGAAAAGTACCAATTGGCCGGGAACACTGTTCCGATATGCCAATTGGTCCAAGACCAACTCCAATCGACTCCTGAGGTTCAGGAGACTGATTTCCACCCCTCATCTCCAATTTTCACTGAGCCAAGCTTCACAACATTG